>UCOH01011678.1:0-37778 GCA_900474275.1 Synergus japonicus | reverse complement strand
GTTATATACCAACCACGAAAGGGTATATATTACTTCCCAGTAAGAAACTTACGTTAGATTTTCTTTGCCAAGCTTCCACAACGACAATAGAAATAGATACAAATGTTTATATAAAAGGCTCCGGATGTAAAATATTATCAGACAATGTTCAACTATACTTAGGGAAAACATCGACATACGAAAAAACTATTATATTAAACAAAACATATAACACACCTTACGATAAGAACTCTTTGAATATATTAGAGGACCATTTAATAACTCTACCTCGACAATTAGACATTAATGTATTAAAACAGATGAGACTTAGCTTAGGTGATACACAAAATTTGTTAAATAAGATCGCTTCCAATCACAGAACCCACACTTGGAAAGAAAAGGCTACTGAATGGATACAATACATAGGTTACGTTAGTATAGGATTAATCGGCATATTTAGTATGTACAAATGCGGGGTTTTTGAAATGATCAAAAAATGCCTACCTAGGAAGTTATGTCTAATTTGCGTATGAACTAACGTCCAAGCTAACCCCACTGTGTACTACACAAGTGCTCCAAATCAAGAAGCAATTACAGAAGAACCTAATCCTTCCATTGCACCCATATTAATTAAGAATAGAAGAGTTAAATTTTAGGGACTAAAATGTTTCTAAACAGAGGCGTGTAAGGAATGGAAATATTCGTTTTTCCATGGATTCCGACATCTGGTCGGTTTCCCTTAAAAATCCCTTCCACTCTGTATCCTCCTAGGTAGCTAGGACCGGTTTAAGCGGTCATAGGATAAGAAACATCCGACAGTCTTCTGTTAGCCCTTAAACATACATGTACCTTCTGGAAAACCCTCTACGGAGTTTTGAATAATAAAGTTTTAACTATACAAAAGTGCAAATTATCTTTCTCCCTGTTACACAATGTCACTTATGTATCTTTTTACACAGATCCATCCCCAATCCTTATATTGTTCTAAGGCTTTCTTGGCATAATGTGTTTTCAATGGACAAAAAGTGATCAAAAACCATTTATGACGGTAAATTGAGCGAAGGATACCCGACTCACTGTGGCGAGTACCACACTGATTGGGGTGCTTGTACTTTTTTTCGTTTTCTCCACAATGAAACGGGTAATCGCCTCAATCATCATGGCTAGCTCCCCAAACAGTGTGATGCTCGCTCCAATGTGCCGCACCCTGAACAGTTACGGCGCCTACCCGAATCATTCAAGCGATTTTGAAATTTTGAGGAGAGTTGCGCGCGCAACCATTTCATAAGAATGTTCAAAAAATCGATTTTTTATTACATTTTTCAAAAGTATACATATCCAGAAGTATCTTACTAAAATTTTGTAAAGATCGGAGCAGTATAATGGTAATTTTGTGTGACATTACTTTGCTAACTGCGCGCGCCGCAGCACTAAAACGCATTTTTCGATGCCTTATTGTTAATAAAATCTCCAAAACTACTGAACCGATCCTCGTGAAATTTTGACCACACTCTCTTTACAACTATATCTATAGCGCATATCGAGAATTTTTTCAAATTTTGATTTTAACTAGATTTTTTGTTTAAAAACGGTGAAAAAAACGTGTTTATAAAATTTTTTTTGGAAAAATGTCCACCATTATGTTCACTTTTCAAAAATCAAAAATCGTATGATATGCGCTATAGCTATAAACATACTGAATGTAAAATCGTTCGATTTTTTTTATTTCTGACGATCCATCCCAGAGATTACATCAACAGCACGGACCTACCTTTTTTTTGGACTTTTTTTCAACTACCACTTTTATGTTTAAAAACTAACTAAAAGCAATATAAAAATGATCCTTCTATAGAGTATAACTTTGAAATCAATAAAAAATTGATTTTTGTCACTTTTATGGCCTTCACCATTTGGGCCGTCGGTATGGGATCACTCTTCCATAATTAAAAATTTTTTTAATTGTTTACAAATATATTAAAAGTTTGTTTTTCACTCTCATAGAATTTTTTTTCTTACATTAAAAGACAAATTCAACAAAATATTATTAAAAATTATAGTTCTAGAGGTTTAATAATTTTTTGTTTGAAAAACACACTTCAAAATTCAAACGTAGTGGATAGAATTATTTTCTCAAATTGGAAAATTACGTGTCGCCCAATTTCCTCCAAAAAATAACACATTTCGCCGGCAAATTATTATCGCAGTTAAATGAAAAAAAAGGTATGTGCCGTTATTATTTTAGATGATAAAGAATATTTGAAATACTTGCTTGCAATAATTAACAAATAATCTACAAAAAAGTTTGTCCTCAATATAGTAAATTTTATGCGAAAAAAGAATTTGACGAATAACTTTTGTGAAATGAAATCTGACTTACCGTTTAAATCCCCTATACCATCGCCGTTGGAATCCATAAAACTCCACGGATAAATTTGATAAAACACTGTGTTTTTCCACCATCCTTTATTTTTTATCTCGCTGGCTCCGAGATCAAAAAGGCACAAAAAAGTAAACAGACACCAAAGATGTGCCATGACTGCACAGTGCATCTCACTACTCTGTCAGGCACTCATGCGCTCTATTTATAATGTTAGACTCACAATCAGTTACACAATAGAAAAAAAATCTTATCATACAATCATAGTTACAGGAAGGTACTTTTATAATTCTATGTCATAAACTTCTTCCTCTACAGGTAATCACAATTCCAGTGACTGGCCGTCACTGAAAATTCGGATTATAATTTATAATAAAAGCTTTGTATATATTTCTATAATTATATTTATATTTAAATTTATGTTTCGACATTTTTTCCCCGAAATCCTAAAATCCAGAATATGGAAAAATATAAAAAACATATAATTTCAGGACAATTTTAATTTCTCAAATAAAAATAAAATTGCAGAAAATGTTTTCAATGAAACTAGAAAACATTCTTTAAGAAAATGTATAACTCAAATATCTATAAATTATAATAAAATTGCCAAAAGATCAAATTTTCGAAAATTAAAATTTCGGAATTTTCATATTTCCCATAATTCAATTCTTCGCCAATTCAGATTCTCGCAAAATTCAATTAAAAAAAAAAAATAAATAAAATTCCTCCAAAATTTAAAATTGCTGAACTTGAAAGCTTGAAAAATTGCAATTCCCGAAGATCAAATATCACAAAATATAAGTTTACGGAAATTTCAAATTCTCAAATAATAAAACTATATTATGTCCGAAAGTTATATTTTCGTATCAAAGTGAATATCTTTGACAACTTTAACTGTTCTGGCCATATCATATCGTCAACGAACATATTGATATATTGCTATACAGCTACAAAAATAATTAAAATGTTTCTTTTTGATTAGACGCGGCCCTCGTTCAATCCGAGCACTCCGAAATTCCACTCAAATCTCAAATCCTCGACCTGTCTATCGAACGATAGAATATCAACTAACTTTTCCTCTCTTGTTTTCCAGCTAGTGACCTTCAACCAAGACACCGTTCCCCTTCCTTTTGTTTATATTTTCCTATTCCAAAACCTTGGCCACTTTCTTCGAATACACGAATGTCTCGAATATCAACTTCCCAAATCTCAAGTTCTCTCAAAAGTCAAGACATGTTTCTCTGAAATGTCAAGTCCGTATTTCTCAAATCTCACTTGATATAACTACTGCGCACGCTTTGCGTTTGGCATCTGATTGGTTGCTATTCGCGCGCAATTTATGTGACTATAGAGATAACAAATTTCTTGAAATTTTGGAGACTGGAGTGTACATTTCATAATAAATTCAATGTAAATTGTGTTAGAAACAGACTATAATTAACACTTTGATGAAGTCTTATACAAAATAAAATTATTCCTCATTTTAAATAAAAACTAACAAAATTTTGAATCCTTCTTGAAATGAAAAATACTAAACAAAATATTTTTGTTTGTGTTGGCAACAATGTTTATAATGTTAAACGAAATAAAAAGTATTCAATGTTATTGGACCGAAGTTATACATATTTTTTATAACTAAAAATCTGTGCACAGAGGAAAAAAATATTTATACATTATTGTTTTTTTTTGTTTTTTTAAGAAATGTTTAAACATATTGAGGTTATATTTTTAACTCGTTATTTTAATTATGACAAAGTAAGAAGAATAAAATATTTGTTTAGCTCTTTAAATAAATATTTATATTTTGTTTCAAAAGATAGGAATTATTATCTTCTGTTACACAGGAAATATTTCACTCTAACCTGAACCATCATTTGAAAATATTTTATCACATTAATTTGTAGGTATTTGGAAATATACCTATTACAGCCAAAGCCAAATTCACGATACTTGACAAACAAGTTACTGCTGAGGAATATTTTCTTGCTCTGGGTATGTCAATTATTTAAATTAAAGTTAAGCATCATTCCATCGTTAGTCTGGTATTAATTTTTACATTCTTATCAGAGAGAATGTATTACATTTGTGTAAAATTTGACCCGCCCAGTTTTCATCAAATGTCCACGTTTTTAAACCCGAAAAGCATACTTTTACAAATGTGTCTGTCTGTCTCTCTGTATGTCTGTAGATTTTAGTTTCTTAGCACGATAACTTTCGAAAGAATTGACCGATTGGATTGTCCTTTGGTATGCTCTTTTAGTGTCCTAAAATGAAGGTCAAGTTCGTTAGTCAGTCATTTTGGTTAAAAATTTAAAAATTTGGAGCATTTTGAAAATTTTTTTAATCACTTTTTTTTAATTTAAAAATTCTAATGACGGATATTCGTAGTACTCAAAAAGACGAACAATTTTTTTTAATGACTTTTTTGGATAAAAAAAGAATTGAAAGACTCATAACATTTTGAAAATCCAAAAAAATGAAATAAAACTTGAATTAGAAGCCAAACAACGCACGATATGATAAAAAGTCTAAAGATGAAAAATGTTTCTTCTTGAATACTCTATAGGATAGGTATAATAACTTTTTGAACTTCTTTAAAACATCTAAAATTCAAATTTTGAGCCAAATAACGCGAGATACAGAGAAAATGATAAGAAACATAATTATTGGCCTTAAAAAGATTCACAAGTTTCCTTGAACAATTTTTCAACAGGATGAGTAGTTTTCGTTTTAATCATGAAAAATATTGTTAAACAAAGCCGAGCGCGAAGCGCGATATTTAAATAAAATATCGAGCGCGAGTGCCCTGATGAGAATATGCTCCTTAAGGTCGATAGAACCTTAAGTAAATTAGCTTTCGTTTGCATTCCATTCCATTTTGTAGTTATTTAAAAACAAATAGCTGCAAGCGTCCCGAAGGGCGCAAGCGTCGCGAAGCGCGCAACACGGAGCGCGACGTGTGTATGAGAATATGCAAATATTCAAATTCCTGATAAGATTGTTTTTATTAAAAATATTTTTTCATTACTGTTGTTCAATACTGAACAAAGCAGGGAAGAGTCGAGTAACTCCGGGAATCGGGGATTCCCGGCCAATCGTGACTTTAAACAAACTGTACTCTCTGTGATGATAAATCGACATTTTTATCTTTCATAAAATTGTTCTAAAGCATAATTTTGTGGATATGTATTCATATCTGTAATCAGTCTAAAAGAAAATTATATTTAATTATTTCGTTTCTAGAAAACATTCAGATAATATTTGCATGTGGATAATGCATGTGGAAAATATAGATTTGATTTATTTTAATTATTAAAACATGTTTAAATGCAAAAAAAAAACTTGCAAATTTTTTGCATATATTCGTCGTGGGAAAATATTTTATAGTATTTTAAGGGCATGCTCTGCCCCGTGGTTTATGCAAATTTTTTTTTCGAAGTCACCACGGTCAAAGGAAATGATATATCGCTTTCAAACTTTGGGATATGGGAAATGAGACACTAAATTGGGTTTTAAAATTTAATTTGAGTAGTAATTTTGAAAAAAATCCGATCCTTACCTTACCGACTTAGCTTTTTTTTTTCAAAATTTCTACTCAAATTAAATTTTAAAACGCAATTTAGTGGCTCATTTTCCATATTCCAAAGTTTGAAAGCGATATATCATTTCGTTTGCCCGTGGTGACTTCGAAAAAAAATTTTCACAAACCACGGGGCAGAGCATGCCCTTAAATATCCAATACATTAATAGTCCAGGAAGCACGTTGTAAAAAAGCATTATTTTCTATAATAATTCCCAGACGCAATTTTTTTTCGAAATAGTTTCTGGATCGGGTCCTGAATGACCCTTAAGGGTGTTGGATAAACGGACTTGGAAATCCTTGAAAATATAAATTTTTCAAAACGAGCAGAAACTCATGAGAGTGACAGAGATAGACATATTTGTTTGTCTGTTTCACTCTGAACCGTCTATCTCTTACCTATCAAACTTTCATAATGCTATTTGCGCCGAACTCTAGAGTAAATCACAGTTTTTTGTAGCAATAAGTCGCGAATTTCGTGTTGGAATCTGAAATAATATGAAATTCAAACTTTCTGCATTTCATTGATTTTTCACTCAGTGTCAGTGTTGTGCCTAAAACAATTCATAAATACGAGTGCGTCTGACACTTAGTGTTTTTATCTCGGGACTCGTCTACTATTTTTATGGGACTCTAGTAACCACAAGACCATACATGTATGGTAAGTTGTCTCCACATATGACATAAATCCTTTTTCAAAAATATATACGCTGACAGTTCCGGCCTTAGAATCGTTTTAAAAAATTTCTATTTTCACGGATTTCCAAGTCCGTTTATCCAACGCCCTTAAAAATATGTGCCGTAGATCGATTGCCAAAGGGTTTTACTTTTATAATCAAGTTTTCATAGACGGACCATTTCCATTGCGTTGTACAACAAAAAGTTCCAATTAAAAAAGATAATATGCAAAATTCTAAGAAAAACAAGAAAAAAGCGAACCTCCTATCCCTAATGGGTTTCGAGTTACAGTCATTTCAAAACACCATTTTTTTTTCTGAATTTCGTTGAAAAATCACTACTTTTTGCAACATTGTCTGTACCAACGAACCTAATGATTTTATAAAAATATTTTCAACAGATGAGTAAAGGGCAAAGTCCTACCCCTAATAGGTCAAAAGTTATGACGTCTCAAAGTTGACTACTTTTGAACCATTTTTTCGGTCAATTTCCCTCTGTGGAGTTTTCTTGTAACAGGGTGTTCTAAGGGAAAATTATGATAGTGATGCCACAGAATAAAATAAAGTAAATAAAATTATGCGTCAATTAAACGGATTAAAGCTATTAGATAGAAGGTTCGATTTGTTTTGTTTTTCTCAGAATTTTGCACATTATATTTTTTAATTTGAACTTCTTTCTATACAACGCAATGGAAATAATCCGTCCACGCAAAATTGATTTTTGAAAATTCTTTAAAAAAAACCCTTTAGCAATCGATCCACGGCCCACATTTTTAAGTGTCATTCAAGACCCCACCTAGAAGCTAATTCGAAAAAAAATTGCGTCTGGGAATTATTGCGGAAAAAAAGTACCAGTTGCCTGGACTATTATAGATACTACTGAAAAACTGAAGAAAACACTGTTTTTATGATTATATAGGAATACACTTCTCACAGAGTATGTACCAATAATAATTATACAAAAATATTAATAAGTACAGTATACATAAAAATACATAATGTGTACATATTCCTATATAACTATACAAATAATATTTTTTCACTTTTTCATTAGTATTGGATATTTAAAATACTACAAAATATTTTCGTAAAAACGTGTTGTAATAATTAAAATAAATCAAAGTAGCATTTTCGACATGCATTTAATTTAAAGACCGCCTATAAAAAGTATAGACATACAGCGTCCCACACGGGCACGAGTTAAAATTTCTATCACTTTGAGTTTAAAGTGTCAACCAACTTCTAGAAAACAAAGACATTTTATGTAATATGAATTAACTTTACAATCACCGCTTTTTAGGGATTTAAAATTTTTATATTACTCTTGGTACTAAAAAGAGATACAATTTTTCCTTATGATATTGTTTTTTGAACGTCTTACAAGGTTTTCATAACTTTTTGCATTTTATTAAAAAATCAAAAATTCAAATTTTGAACTAAACAATATGAGATAAAAAAAAAGTCCAAATAGTGCAATTTGTACATTTAAAAGGTCAAATAACATTGCCATTATAAACATTATTTTATTGGACCAATAATAAATTATCGAGAAAGTCCTCCTTAAGGTTGATAGAACCTAAAGTAAATTAGCTCTTCTGTTCATTTCAAATTAGAATAATTAAACCAAGAGCATGAGACCGCGGAAAAGCTAGCTAAGTGAGCTTTGTAAGCCTGCTAAGCGCCCGCTCCGCAAAACCGAGGTTTAACGAGAATGAACGCCACGGGCAGATTTATTTTTTAAATATTGGTAAATTTGAAATTTTTCATTATTTTAAAATATAATAACGTATAATAATCTTTTCAAACTTGAAATATTATCAAATTAGGTACTCAAGCAATCGTATTTCTATTCACAGAATTGTGAACCCGTAATAGATTTTTTAAATAATTAAAATCGCTGAAATAACTTTATCTTTATATGATGTTTTTATTGTTTTAATTTATTTTGGATGTTATTAAAATGATTCAACAGAAATTATTTGATAAATAAATGAAAGCTTTCCAAAGCGTCAGTCATTTAATATGAGTAAATTTTTCTTTTAGATTGTTATTTCAGGCTTTTTCAATTTCCCGTGAAATATGAGTAAAAATGATAGATACAAGAAACATAGAATAAAAAAACATATTTCTGAAGGAATTCGATTCGTGCTAGTGTTAAGTTGTTTAACAGAAAAAAATTATTTCTTGGATTTCCAAGCATTGTACGGATTACACTACCCGTGTGGAAGTTGCCAAATGTTTGCCCAATTACAAGTTTGGCCCCAACTTGGAAAATTATTTTATGGTTACAAGAGGGTTAATATATTAAATCTAGTTGCAGCCAACTTTGTTTCATTTAGCTCGATTGCAGCGCCATTAATTTGGCTGTGCATCTGTCTTGAACACAATTGACAAATAGGTTGGTTGGTGGTTATGTTGGTGAGTATTTTTTCGATTTTGGTTTTGGAAGTTTTAATTATTAATTATATTATTAAAAATGTCGAAAGTGAATAGTACTCGGCACGTTCGGAGGCATCGAGCAATTTGCAACATTCTAAGGTTGCAGAACAAAAACGAAAGTTCTTATATATACTTCGAACAATATATTTAGGTTATAACATATTAATTAATTTTAATTCAAGAATATTTTTTTAGAAGAATTGGATAAATAAAAGATCTGTTTCAGTAATTTTCAATGTAGTTTTTCAAATGTTCTTTAAAAATAAATAATTTTACGTTTATAAATGTTTTTCTCATTTTTTATTTAAAAAAGTAATTTTTTATTTAGTATGGCTGAGACTAGAAAAATAAATATAGCCAAGTTGGGGCCAAGTCGGTCAGTAAGTTAGGCTCTGGCCGAGTTAGGCGTTTCATTTGTGGTTTGGTCCTGTCTAGATCCCCAAGTTGGGGCCAAGTTTGTCCTAGTCTGTGCCTAGCTAGCGCCATTACAAAATTTCCACACGTACGTACGTGTGGGTACGTACATATTATTGCGAATAATGATGAGCGCCGACGACATTTGACGTATAGATTATTTTTACATTTTACAAGTAACTTTCAATGTCACAAGAGACTATCTAGGGTTTCTGCTCGAGAATTCGCCAGAAATTTGTCTTTAGTTGAGACTGGAAAACAAATGCAACGCCTCGAGAACTCGAGAAATCAATTCCGTACGCTACACGGAAAAAAGAAAATAGCTGAATTTATCATTTAAAATAGTCAACTTGCGCTCTGAATCCATTTTTCCTAGAATTTAGTAAGTTTACAAACCCTTCTTTTTCAATGTAAGAGTTACAATTTGAAATAGTACAACTTATTAAATCTCAAGAAAAATGCGTTCAGAGCGCAAGTTGACTACTTTAAATGCTAAATTTAGCTATTTTTTTTTCTTTGTAGGTAACTATAAGTAAAAAAAAACATCTTGTATTTCTGAAAACCTATTTATAAGGAAACATTGTTGAATTAAAATGTTATTTCTTTGCTTTTTATTTTGCGGGTTACTGGTTTAGTTTTAGTTGCCATAATATGGTCAAAATAAAAAAATAGTATTGAAAGTTAATTACGATTTGTTTAATCGACAGACTATGATACTATTAACATAATAGTTTATAAATATAAAAGGCATTTTTAATTTAAGTTGGTAGCAAGATGTACTAACTAAAAATTTACAATTTGATTTAATTGAGCTAATTAATCAGTCTAATTTGTAATACTAATAAAGCCAAAATTTGTAAATAAAATTGTGTTTTATTAAAAATTTCAACATTTCTCAAGATACTCGAGAAACTCGCGAAATCCTGGTCGAGAATTCTCGTGCCTCGAGAAATAAAAAAGGTCGAGAAACCTGAATCCCTAATACTATCAGATTATCTACGTTTAATATTTACTAGAAGTCATACGCGCACCTTTTTTAATTTTTGCTTATTTCAAGATATTTTGCGTTAAAATTACGTAAATTTACACAAATACGAAAAAAAAAAGTTTCTTAAGGGGTTTTATACACTTGTGTTGATCGAAAAAATCGAAAAAATTTTTATTGTGTTTTCTCAAAGTACATTTTTTTAAGATTATTTTCCCCAAATTTCATAGAGATCTGAGCACTAGAATCTAAGTTATAGCTGTCAACAGCGCACTACCTCCAAGTGCGCTACTCCAAGTATTCGAAACTTTAAACGCAATTATCTCGGAATGTGATTTTTCAAAAAGGGCCGTTGCGGTGTCCACGATTTCTCAAAAACCATGTCACCTATCAATCTAATTTTTTTCAGGCAACCTTATAACAATATTATCTCATATTTGGACGAAGGGATTCCCATTTGAAAAAAAATTTTTTTGGGACTGAAAAAACTGAATTTTTAGACCCCTAAAAATCGATTTTTTCAGAAAATTCATCACCATTTTTGAAAAAATATTTATTTCGACAAATCCTTCGTCCAGGTAGAGTAAAATTATATAAACTAAAGAAAGCTCTTGGTTAAGTTGATTGCAGGTGATCCATTTTCGACTTATCATGGACACCGCGAAGGGTGTTTGAAAAAAGGTGTTTCGGTTCAACGGGCGTAGTAGAAATTGGTCTACTTTTTCCTTAACACTCTCAAATAACTCGTAGGGCTGAAATGGGGAAAAACTAAACTAGAAAAACTTGGTAGTGTTTAGTTAGAATCTAACTAGAATTTCCTTAACAGATTTCAATGCGGAAATCCTTGACTAGTAATCAATGAAATTTGCTCAATCAATACGAGAATAGTTTTTCCTTGCCAGTATCTGAATATAAACTAACTAGGATTTCCTTAACAGATTTCAATGAGGAAATCCTTGACTAGTAATCAATGAAATTTCCTCATTCAATACGAGAATAGTTTTTCCTTGCCAGTATCTGAATAGACACTAACTAGGATTTCCTGCTCAGTTTTAACTTGAAAGACCCTCTACTGATTTGTGACAGATTTTTCTTGCTTGGAACGAGCGCTTTTTTCCTGTCAAGATTTTCGTGAGGAAAAGTTAGGGGAAAACTGTTATTAGATTTGAAATAATAATATAAAGCTTTAATATAAAAAGATTATCTCGTTAATAATAATTTTCCAAATTTCAATTTTCGTGAATGAAAACATTATTTGGAAAATAATTTTAAAAAATTGTAATTAAACAGTTTTTGTGATACAAATAACTAATAATAATACAAATATTAAAATAGCAGATCAATTAAAAATTTCAAAATGAAACATTTTTAAATCATCTATCTATAAATTGTTTAACACAAAAGAAAATTAAAAATATATTCCTCATTTTTGTCAAACAGCCCCTGTTTCGGATACATGTAACTAATAACCTATGGCATTTAGAAAATTTTTTCCAACACGTTTTCGACAGGTTTTTCTTCAGTCATGCAGGACGTTGCATTTTAATTTTTTTCTCACAAACTACTGACTTGTCCATGATGAAATTTACAGAGTTTGTAAAGTACATGTAGACCTTTATTTGGCAACAAAATAAAAGAATAAAAAATTGCTTTTTTTCAAAAAAGCGATTTTGGTTTTTTGAGTTTACAAAAAAAAGTAAAAAAAAATTTTTTTCGCTTTGAATTTCTTTTTATATAAAAGTACGTTTTATTAAAAAAAATTTGAGACCTTAAAAAGCTAAATCGGTTAATTGGAACCAAAGATATGATGTTTCCAGACAAAAAGTCCAAAAAATTTCAAAGTGCCATATCCTCGCCAATTTTTGGAATTTTTCAAAAATATTTATAGTAGTTTTTCTAGACTATGAAAGGACTGATTGCACCGAATTACACGTAAATCCCATTCATGTACGAAAAGTTATGTGATCACTTGACCTGGACTCCACCTAACAACATTCGAGAGCTAACGTCATGGGTATTTCGCGATACCCGACGTTAATTTTCATAAATAAACAAGTCTCATCCCATTTTTGGACCTCATAGTTCTTAAAGAAAAAGACCTGAGCTTTCTTTTGAGATAAAAAAAAAATACAAAAAAAACGTCCCTTTTTGAGATACAGTCAAAAATATTTTTGATTTTCAAAAAAATCGGTCAAATTTTGGATTAAAAAATATTTATAGTTTTTTGTTTTAAAGACTGAAGAAAAACCTGTCGAAAACGTGTTGGACAAAATTTTCTAAATGCCATAGGTTATTAGTTACATGGATCCGAAACAGGGGCTGTTTGACAAAAATGTCAAAATTTCACTTCCTCCAACTCGGCAAGTTTTTGACCAATCTCTTTCTTTGGTGTAGTAACTACTAATCAATAGGACTAAACTTTGTGCAAGTTTGAACCTGATCGGACGACATCGGATTCAAAAGTGCGTTTACTTGATATGAAATCCCCCATATGTATAAGCGGAATAATAGAATAAATATAAAGTGCAGTCAAATCAAGCATTTGAGGTTATGTTTCTACTAAATTGTGTAGATAATGTACCCAGTGAGCAAAAAATTGAAAGACGTTTTTAGAACGTTCTAAAAACGTCCTATGTCAGGCCAAAAAACGTCTTTCAATTTCTTGCCCACTGGGTACAATATACTCAATTACTTTAATATTTTATACGATTTTATAATAACAATTATTTATTACTCGTCCAAATATTTCTCACGTAAATCCATCAATAATGCGTCTAAACACAACTGAAACAACGAACCATAAACACAAAACGCGAAGATGCTTTGAATTACTTTATAGAGATAAATAAATTATTAACAATTAATCTTTCAATCTAATTTTCTTCTATATTTACTACATAATCTATAAACCTATTTTTAATAACAATTCATTCATATTAACATTATAAGTTATTGCTTCCTCATAGAGAAAGCTTTATAGTATGATGTCCCGAAAAATTGTCCGGATGTGTGTGTGAGTCACGATCCTGCAATATCTTGAAAACGCGTAGAGATAAATTGATGAAATTTTGCATAGTTATTCAACTATATACCTAGTTGAATTACTTTTAAGGGTTTAACAAAGTATTGAATTTTATAAGTTTTATGTACTTTTATAATTTTAGTGAAATTGATTTTTTTACTATAACTTCTCAAATATTCAAAATTTTTAGCTGATGATGTTGAATGAAAATGAATATTCTTTCTGTCGAGACTAATCGATTGACCTATATGATTATTACATTTGATAAACAAATAAGAAAGTTGTGTTTAATTATATTTTTCAAAAATTAATTTTTCCACTATAATTTTTGAAATCGTTAAAATTTAAAGCTGATTTAAAGAAAATGAACATTCCATGTGTATAGACGAATCGATTGACCTGTAAGATTACTTCATTTCATTGAAAAATAAGACAGTTATGCTTTATTGTAATTTCCGAAAATGAATTTTTTGAATATAAATTCTCAAGTAATCAAAACTTAATGTTGATGTGAAGAATACTTAATGTTTCCTCTATGAGGAAGCAAATCATATTTGCGTACAGGAAGCAAAGTGCTCATTGAATGAGTACAAAAGTTGATACAACTTGACAGCTAGTTTTATTTTTTATTCATAATTTCAAAAGTTTCCGCCATTGGACAAGTCTTTTTTACATTTTCCGAATGCGGAAAATGCATTGTGTAAACAGGTTGTTGTGAAACGCCGAATTTTGGCCTTCAATGCTATCAAACAAGACTTGCTGCGCGTGCAGCGCGTGTTGGTTTTCCGCTGGAGAAATTCTGCAATTGACTGCATTCTGGCGCGCAATTCAAAATAGAATTAAATTAACTCAGTTTCGAATTGCGCGCGTAAAATTTTAACCAATGGGAAAAATTCTCCAGCGGTAAGATAAATAATGCAAGCGCAGAGAGCCCCGTTTGAGACTTTTGAGAGCACTGCCTACTCTCCATGCTCGGCGATAAAATAGTTTGGCGGGAATTTTTTGAATTTCAATGGAAAATATAATTTGCGATTTTAAGATTTATCCGATTATTGGCAAGTTTAAATTATTTTAGTATTATAAATGTACTTTATAATTGTGATTAAAAGTAGTGATTCATTTTTTCTTATAATAAACTGCTCCCTCGGTTGCAGTTCACTCAGTTGTAGTATTCCAGAACTAGGGTTCGCTTCCAAACTTGATAAGGAGTGGTGAGGGGTCGAAAGGGAGGCGACGCCAGCTCGGCAGTACCATAGTTACAAAGGGTGCATTACCCTAAATCAGTTTTCACTCTGGTTCACTCGGTTCACTCATTCGCGGAAAGTAACTAATCAGACGCAATGCTTTAAAAGCAATCAATCAATCATTTGCGCCATGGGCAATGCATGAGCATCAATGCACATCGTTGTGGAGCCCGCAAAGGGAAGACTGGTACATACGACCCTGATTTCTTTACCTGGTAAATTCACTTATAAATAGTCTTGACGAACCGAGGCAAGACTACAACTGAGGGAGCAGTGTAAATATGATGAAAATGAAATGATAAAAGATTACTGCGATATCCTTTTCAAATGTCGGATCTTGTATCAGAAAAGAAAAAACTAATTGATTTGCAAGTGTTAGTAATAATAAATAATATTCAATTTTTTCCAATTAACAATAAATATGAAATAATGAGTACCAGGTGTATAAGCTTAAATCCGCTGTTTTTTAGGCAAAAGAAAGTCTTTTTTTTTGCAGAAAATAAAATAAACTTTATTCAAAGTATTTTCCCTCGCTTGCTATACATTTTCCCCATCTCTCGGGCAATTTGTGTATACCACGCCAAAAAAAGTCTTTATGTTTCGATGCAAACTACTCGTCAAGCCATTTTACGACGTCTTCGTATGAATTGAAGTGTTGTTCAGCGAGCGCGCGACCCATCGACGAAAACAGATGGTAATCAGAAGGGACCAGGTCTGGTGAATAAGCGGGATGAGGTAGCACCTCCCAGTTGAGTGTTTTCAAGTAGTTTTGGACCATTTTTGACGTGTGCGATGGGGCGTTGTCGTGAAGAAAAATCAGCTTCTTATGTCTTTCTTCATAATCCGGCCTTTTTTCACGCAAAGCACGGCGCAATTTGATTAGTTGTTGGTGGCAGCGGTGAGCATCGACAGTTTCACCAGGTTTTAATAGCTCATAGTAGACGACACCCTGCTGATCCCACCAAACGCACAGCATCGTCTTGCGTCCAAAGCGATTAGGTCTTGAGAAAGAAGTTGATGGTTGTCCGGGATCGACCCACGATTTTCTTCGTTTCGGATTCTCAAAATAAATCCACTTTTCGTCTCCAGTCAGCACTCGATGCAGAAACGACTTTCTTTTGTGTCTAGCAAGCAAGATTTCACATGTGTTTTGGCGTCGCTCCATCTGCCTATCGTTCAGTTCATGAGGTACCCATTTTCCCATTTTTGGATCTTTCCCATGGCATTTAAACGCATGGAAATGGCCGGTTGAGTAACACCTAACTATTTAGCAAGCATTTTTTGTGTTTGTGTATCGTCCTCATCCAAAAGAGCCTGTAATTCATGGTCCTCAACTTTTTTAGGCCGATTTTCACGCTTCTTGTCACTCAAGTCAAAATGACCGTCTTTGAACCGACGAAACCAATCTCTGCAAGTTGTTTCCGATAAAGTACTGTCACCATAGGCCTCCACAAGCATTCGATGTGATTCGGCAGTCGATTTCTTCAAATTGAAGCAAAAAAGTAGAGCTTCCCACAAATGCTCCTTTTCTGGCACAAAACTAGATATGATTACTCAAGGAAAAATGTATGTTGTTGTATAAAGAAACTGACTATGTGCACTGATTTATATAGACAGGTGTCGAACTCACACAAAAAAAAAGCATGACGTTTCTATTGTAGCTAAATATGTTCACTACCGCTATCTCTGAGCAAACAGCGGATTTAAGCTTATACACCTGGTAGCTTTCAAACAAAGTAAAGTGCACATATAGTATATATGATAATTACAAATGATAATTATATGGTTATCACTCATGCACTTACCTCATTCATTGCACCATCTACTATCACATATATATATATATATGAACAAAAAATATACAATATATTATGAGCTGAACGTTACGCAGATGGAGCGACGCCAAAACACATGTAAAATCTTGCTTGCTAGACACAAAAGAAAGTCGTTTCTGCATCGTGTGCTGACTGGAGACGAAAAGTGGATTTATTTTGAGAATCCGAAACGAAGAAAATCGTGGGTCGATCCCGGACAACCATCAACTTCTTTCTCAATAATATATAATATACAAAATTTACAATAAAAATTTTTTCTCGCGCGAAATATTTTTCTTTGTATTTTTTAGTCGAAAATATTGTATACGTATTTTTTTATTTCGACATGATATTTTAAATTTCGGAGTTGTGACTTTTCAAACTTTTCACGCTCGAAAAATCTACCTTTAAATATTTGCGAATAAAAAAAAAATATTCGACTAAAAAAATAAGTGGCTGCAGTAAAATTTAGGATTTTCTCTCAGCTTTTCAATAAGCATTACAAGAAATTCATTAGACCAATTGTTTATAAAAACATGGCCTATTTTTATAAACAAATAATTTTTTTTCAACTTTGGAACTAATTTTTTTTTTATTGTAAAATTTACTTCAGACACTTTAGTCACTACTCCCAAAATTTGGGAATGGACCGTTGAAAATTTTGTCTGTAAGAAATTTTTGAACTTTAGCTCTCGCGCTCGAACCACGCGCGATCGGCCGATGGTACTTGCTTCAATGCATGGCGCAACTAGTCGCGCCCTTGTATTGCGCTCAACGCGTGAAGTCATTTTCCTCTATGTGCTTTTTAGAAGTGTTGAGCAAAAATTTGTCTAACATCTCAGAATCAAAATTTAAACATGTTTGTTGTAATCCCTTCAACAACGAACATCATACTGGAAAAGAACAGAAAAAAAATTTGCGTCGTGTTTTTTCTTCGTCGCTTGAAAAATTAGATTGTTTAAAACCTGACTATGTTTTGTGTCCACCGTGTAGAAAAAAAGTGGCGGAAATCCCTAAAAATTTTTGTGAGTAATTAAATTCTTTTTCTTATTGAATTTTATTTTTTTATGAGATTTTTCCATTTAAAATTTATGTTGCTTTTTCAAAAAATTAGACGTGGACGTTAATCTTGTTAGTGGTGACAGATATGAATCTAATCATTCTGATGAAGAAGAGGACGATTGTTATTCATTATATTCTGGCGCGTGGTTCGAGCGCGAGAGCTAAAGTTCAAAAATTTCTTACAGACAAAATTTTCAACAGTCCATTCCCAAATTTTGGGAGTAATGACTAAAGTGTCTGAAGTAAATTTTACAATAGAAAAAAAAAATTAGTTCCAAAGTTGAAAAAAAATTATTTGTTTATAAAAATAGGTCATATTTTTATAAACAATTAGTCTAATGAATTTCTTGTAATACTTATTGAAAAGCTGAGAGAAAATCCTAAATTTTACTGCAGCCATTTATTTTTTTAGTCGAATATTTTTTTTTTATTCGCAAATATTTAAAGGTAGATTTTTCGAGCGTGAAAAGTTTGAAAAGTCACAACTCCGAAAAATTTTAAATATCATGTCGAAATAAAAAAATACGTATACAATATTTTCGACCAAAAAATACAAAAAAAAATATTTCGTGCGAAAAAAAATGTTGATTGTAAATTTTGTATGGAATGGCTTATATATATATGCACTTTACTTTTTTTGAAAGCTATTCATTATTTCATATTTATTGTATATTGGAAAAAAAATTGTATATTATTTATTATTACTAATTCTTGCAAATCAACTATTTTCTTCTTTTCTGAAAATGAATCACTTCTTTTAATGACAATTATACAATACATCTATAATACTAACTAGCTATTAAGTTGTATCAACATTTGTATTCATTCAATGAGCACTTTGCTTTCTGTAAGCAAATATGATTTGCTTCCTCATAGAGGAAGCATTAAGTATTCTTTACATCAGCATTAAATTTTGATAATTTGAGAAGTTATATTCAAAAAATTAATTTTTGAAAATTCTAATAAAGCATAACTATATTATTTTTCAATGAAATGAATTAATCTAACAGGTCAATCGATTCGTCTACACACAAAGAATTCTATTTTCTTTACATCAGCTTTAAACTTTAATTATTTTAAAAATTATAGTGGAAAAATTACTTTTTTAAAAATACAATTAACCATAACTTACTTATTTCTCAATTAAATGTTCCTCTTACAGGTCAATCGATTCGTCTAGACACAAAGAATCTTCAATTTCCTTAAGTCAACTCAAAATTTTGATTATTTGAAAACATAGAGTGAAAAATTAACTTTAAAAATTATAAATAGACATAACTTCCTTATTTTTTAATGAAATGCATTAATCATATAGGACGATCGATTCGTCTCGAGGAAAGGAATCTTCATTTCCCTTATACCAGCTTTGAATTTTAAATATTTGAGAAGTTATAGTGGAAAAATGAATTTTACGAAAATTATAAAAGTACATAAAACTTGTAAAATTAAATATTTCGTTAAACCCTTATAATAAATTCAATTAGGTATATAGTAGAATAACTATGCAAAATTTCATCAATTTATCTCTACGCGTTTTCAAGAAATTGCTGGATCGTGACACACAAAGATACACACACACATTCATACATACATCCGGACATTTTTTCAGATCATCATATTAGATATATTGCTCTTGAAATATGTTCAAAAAAACCTTTTTTAGAAAACTGGATTTTGTCACCACTACAAAGCTTCCTCTATGAGGAAGCAAAATAATTTAAACTTGTCAAGAATCGATTGAATCTTAAAATCGCAAATTATCTTTTCTATTGAAATTCAAATCATTCCCTCCAAACTATCGTATCGCCAAGCGAGGTCAGCACAGTACAGCTTTATGCCGCTCAGTGACTATCAGTCACCTTGCAGCTTGTCTCAGCTGTCAATATTGCTTCCTCATACAGGAAGCTTTGTAATGGTGACAAAATCCAGTTTCCTAAAAAAGGTTTTTTTGAACATATTTCAAGGGCATTATATCTAATATGATGATCTGAAAAAATATCCATACATCAACTTACAACACAACAATCAACTTGTCGTTTTTCTGTTAATAATTAACGAATCAAGTTGATTTTAATATGTAATATTTATTTAATATGTTGATTCTAAGATGATGATCTGAAAAAATGTACATACATCAACTTACAACGCAACAATCAACTTGTCGTTTTTTTGTTAATAATTAACGAATCAAGTAGGTTTTTGCGTAGGAATATTCTGTAAGCTTGTGCGGTTCTCACAGATATAGTTGTTATATGTATGTATGTGTTTGTGTATGGTAGTGTATCACGATCCAGCAATTTCTTGAGAACGCGTAGAGATAAATTGATGAAATTTTTCATAATTATTCCACTATATAGCTATTTTGACAGCTGAGACAAGCTGCAAGGTGACTGATAGTCACTGAGCGACATGAAGTGTAACATTAAGGTTAGGTTATTCGAATCTGTGTTACGGCAAATAATTAAATACATAAGATTTCTCAACTGGTACTTTATTACAAAAATCAAATGTGCATTGCACGCACAGTCAAAATACGCGTCTTGTCTAAGCCACGAATCGTCACCAAGTGTCAGTGCAAATCTGACATCTTGACTTCCTAAAGGTGGGCATCACAGGTAATCCGTTGAAGAACATAAAGTATGAAAGTTATAGAATGTTAGGCATAATACATTTTAAGACGCAGGGTATACAAAACGCAAGAGAGGAAACTCGATGGTAAAAACGAACTACGTTGGATTCCTACAGAAGCTGTACTGTGCTGACCTCGCTCGGCGATACGATAGTTTGGCGGGAATGATTTGAATTTCAATAGAAAAGATAATTTGCGATTTTCAAATTCATCCGATTCTTGAAAAGTTTAATTTATTTTGCTTCCTCATAGAGGTAGCTTTGTAGTGGTGACAAAATCCAGTTTCCTAAAAAAGGTTTTTTTGAACATATTTCAAGGGAAATATATCTAATATGATGATCTGAAAAGAAAATAATTTCTTCCATCATGGAAGTTAAAATGCCCACCGGTTTTAACATGAAATAATCTCGTGCTCGTTTATGACAATCAAAGTGGTTTTATGAAAAATTGGATAGTAACAGAGGTTTGTTCAACATTTATTTCTTTCAGTTGCTATTAAACAAATTGAAATTCAACCTTTTGTGCCTTCTGGATCTCACAATAAAATTAAGCTCATAGATTTGTGTCTTTCCAAAGATTTTGACAGTTTTTGGCAGTTTGTTGTCAAGTTTTACTTTCAAATTCCATTGCCCTTAACATGGGAGTTTCACCCCACTGGCACTGCTTCCAGTAAGTTAATGCTATGAAGTAGACTTCAATGGTTTTCCTTTTAAAATAGGATATACTGTGGTAAAAACTCTGATACTTTTATGATACTTAGTTAACAGCAGTCTGTTGATTATTATACAAGAATATATCAAACGATGGAAATATCCCACTGTTTAAAACTTTGAAAATATCAAAGTTTTAAACGAGAAATTCATTGTTCTAAAGCATTGAATGTGTTTATGCTTGAAATACACGGCACTCATGGTTTTGCACTATGAACATCATCTTTCTAAGGCATGAGTAGCTCAGGCCAGAATCGTAGAATAGCTCAGCGTCCAAAGCCAAGAATTTCATGGTTTTAAACTGATGGGAATCTCTTGGGTTCCCCCTCCATGTTCTCCAAACCCACTCTTTCCCAAGCCACGCTATAGCCAGTAATGAGGCTAAAGCATGGTTGCCCTCGTTTTAATTCGTGAATAGATTCGTTGCTTTCAAACGTTGCTTTCAATTCACGGGTTTAACTCCTTAAATTCATGTTTTGGAACAATGTAAAAATTACTAGGTCCGAAACTTTGAAGATTCATGCTTTCAAACCTTATTTCTCTCCGTGTAGAACATCACATCGCGCTTCGCGCGCCTATATAATTACTTCATGTTACGCACTTGTGACGATCCAACGTGATCATCTCCCTGCCTTTGTTTTTAATTTAAAGAGTAGATTTCGGAATAAATAAAAGAAACTCACCAAATATTTCGGGTCTGACGAAATCCAAGAGTGCATCTTATAAAAAATTCATCGCGTTTTTCTTGAGAAAATAAATATTTTGTCAACAAATATTCATTTTCTGAAATGAAGAAATGCATACCGAGCAGACAAATCGCGGGATGAGATGACGATTTTCAAAGTCACTCCACTTTTCACTATTTTATAGACACAACACCGTCACTAAATAAAAAAACATTCTGCACATAGTCCTTCCACAATATAAACTTTCAAACAGGGAAAGAAACTTTGCGGAACTTTGCAATATAACAATTTTTCGCGTCAGGAATTTTTTTGATACCACTTGACATGTCAGAAATATGACAAAGATAGAGACCAACCAATCAACCATCTGAAATATTTATCATTCTTGACAATTATATTAATATTATTACATTATTTATATTATAAATGAATTTATGATACAGGAAATAAATAAATATAAATATAATATAAATAAAATAAATTTAAAAAAAATTAAATTAAAATGAAAAAATATATAAAATAAAAAAATTTTTTTTAAATAAATACAATAAAATTAAAATAAATTTAAAAAAAAAAACATTTTACTTAGGAGAAATAGTTTGTAATTCAATTTTTACTTCAACTATTAGTGCTCTATCGAGTAGTTTTTGTAATTTTTAAACTAAATTTTCAGCAATTTCGCTTCAAAATGTCCTACGAGTGTTTTTGAAAAAAAATTTGTTTCCTTAATTGAAACTAAAATTGATAGGAAAAGGTATAATATTTATATTAAACTCGTATATATTTTAAATTATTATTTAATAAATGAGAGAGAAACTAAATAACTAACTTTATATAATATAAATTTTTCAATATTAATTCGATTTGGCTAAAATTTTTTATTTTTATAATTCTCCAAAATAACCAAAAGAGATTTAATATGATCTTAAAATAAATTTAGGAATAATATATATCCAGCTATACTCAACAAGTAGAGGGGATGAGGTAAGGGGATCATGAAACATCAATGAGAATGAGTTATCTTAGAAATCACAAAAATAATACCTAATTTATTATCTAAATATAATTCAATATGGGGTTACGCCCATCACAATTATTACGATAATGGTCATTACACTTCAGATCATTAAATTCAAAGACAATTTAGTTATTATAGTTTTGAAACTCAAAAAATTAATTTTATTAGCATGCATGCTAACATAATTAATTTTTCAGAATAAAATTTTTTTTTTGTAAACAATGAAAATTTTATTATTAACAAAATATACTATAATAAATTGTAAACAAATTATTAAAAAAATATGTTTATATAATTTTTTTAATAAAAAACTCATTGTTTATTAATAAAAAATTATGTATATTTTACTTTTACTTAGAGCTAGATACTTCATTTGCATTAAAACATTCAAATAAGGCTGTACTTGCCCTGTATGGTGCACTCAGATGATTCTATGTAAGAAAGGTCCACTTTCCAAGGACTTCCACTTTCCAATTAATATTACTTTTTGTGACCTATTAGAGCTAAGATATCCTCTTTTTTTCATTTTACGCAAAATTGAGTCTATTTTAATTTCTTTCCTGTGCGTTTCGTCCGCAGATCACAAAGAAACGAGGTATATTTGAGAGTCCCAATTTTTCGAATTTTAGTGAAAAAATGCAAAAAAAAAGGGAGTTTTTGAGAGATCATAAATCACGTACTACTGGCACCAGAAGATCCTTCTTTTTTAATTTTAATTTTTTGTTTACTTTATTTTATTCTCTGGCATCACTATCATAATTTTCCCATAGAACACCCTGTTACAAGAAAACTCCGCAGAGGGAAATTGCCCGGAAAAATGGGTCAAAAGTACCCCACTTTGAGAGGTCATAACTTTTGACCTATTAGGGTTAGAACTTTTCCCTTTACAAAACACCCTTTGGCAATTGATCCACAGCACACATTTTTAAGGGTCATTCAGGACCCTATTAAGAAGCTATTTCCAAAAAACATTGCGTCTGGGAATTATTACGGAAAATAATGCTTTTTTATAACGTGCTGTCTGAACTATAGAGGTAGTTCTGCAATCCGGTGCCTCAATTATAATAATTCGACTGAGCTTAGATTTTTCAGAAAAAATTAATGAATAAGATATTAATTTGTTTTTAAGAATAGGAGTTTTTGCATTCAATTTTTCCCTCTTGAAGGTAAATTTAAAAGAAACAATTTTTTATATACTTTTTAATGCCTTTTTTGGCATAGAGAATTTGACAAAAAGTGCCCAAAATGGCATGAATTTTTTTTATTCTAAAAATTTGTTTTGAAGGTGTTCAAAATTATTAAAAATTATTTTTCGAGGTAACAGAGGTTTCTTAAGAGAAAATTCTATAATAATTTCTTTGAATCGAAAATATTTTTTTAAAAATATTATTTTATAATTTATAATATTTTAATAATGATATTACATATATTACTGATTTAGAAGATTGATATTGTCAAGAATATATTACAAATGATTGTATGTTTAATATATATCTAAAATTATTAAAAGGCTTTAAAATAATTTTAAAAATCTTTGCTAGAAGCTATAGAAACCTAGAGAGAAAACTTTCTCTACACTCGAACTGCAAAATGATGAGCAGACGCACTCAACGGTCTGCAGAAAACCAGGCTGGAGGAAACAGGAATTAGGAAAAAGGAACTTTCGTTTACAATTTCATTCATGTAGCGGGTGCCGACTACCGTTGCACGTGGGTATCCATCAGATACACAACGCAAACATTTAATCCTTACTACTCACACAGCTAAGCACATCATATATATCCATGAGGTACTGACAAAATGGATCAGCGCCATCACGCTGTTGGCAGCACAACTAAACCCATCCCCTGACGTATCGCTCCCCGCGTACATGTTTTAAGTTTGGTGGGCATTGTCGCCTCTATGTCTATCTTTCCTCTACGCCTGAACTTCCTGTGCGTGGCGCTAGTATGAACACATGTACAAAAATGGCCGCCCATTTGAACATATAATGAGCGGCCATTTTTGTACATATGTTCATACTAGCACCACGCACGGGAAGTTCAGGCGCGTGTACTTCCTGTAAAATATTCTTATTTTGCGTCAAGTCCATGTACAGGATTTTGGTCTCCTTATGTCTATACTCCATGTTTTTGACACCGGATTCGTAATGAGCGACCTCTAAAACCCATGAGTGATAGAATTTGGTCCATTTTATAGACATTTTATTCGGGATTTGGTATCACTTTGCATTTCTCCTCTATGTGCTTGTAAAACTTTAAACGCTTTTTTCTCGAAACGGTTTGTTTCAAACTGAACGGACCGATTGCCTCAACACCAATACATGAATCGACTTCTAATTTTTACAGTAGCTTCACAAGTAGATTCTCTAAAAAATTACGTAGCTGTTTTTTGATTTGATATTAATTGAATTTTTTATAAACAATTTACTGCTCTCTGTTTGTCAAAAAATGCATTTTTTTCAAAAGTGCACCATTTCTACAAAAATTGATAAAAAAAATCCTACATACTTCTCTAGCTAATAGTATTTAGTTTAAAAAAACTTTGGGTTTTTAGTCTAGCTCTCACAGTTTCCAAGAAATTTGTCCGCCCGCGCAGCACCTTTTCGAAAACACTTCGCCGGAGATTACCTGTATCGCCGCCATTTTATATTAAAAAAAATAATACAAAATTTTGTTCATACTTTTATATGTGTTAAATGAACCCTCTAAAAAGAAATGTCCCATACTCCCAAAGTAAATTGTCAAAATTAGGCTTTTTTTCAGCCGTTAGAGTGGTGTTACCCCTTCAGGGCGATGGAATCTGAAAGTAAAAACTGTCAACAAACTGTCAACAAACTGTCAAAAACTGTCAAAATCTGTAGAAAGACACAAATCTATCACCAGGATTTTCAAATACCCTCTCAAAGGCAAAAGAGGGAAAATTTCTATGTTTTTGATAGCAACTTCCATGTTGGAAGAAACTAAATATTGATTCCTGCTACAGATATTCTGCAATTGACTGTAATCTGGCGCGCGATTCAAAATCGAATTAAATTGACCAATCGGAGAATTTCTCTAGCAGGAAGCCAACACGTGCTGCGCGCGCAGGGTGCCACTGTCGCAGCTGTCAATATTTAGTTTCTTCCATCGTGAAAGTCAAAATGTCCGCTGTTTCTGACAAGAAATAATTACACGCTATTTTTGGACTATAAACGTGAGTTTTCGAAGAACTGATCATCAAGCCCCCTCGATTCATTTCTTCTCAATATTTGTTGCTATCAAAAACATAGAAATTTTCCCTGTTTTGCCTTTGAGAGGGTATTTGAAAATGCATCAGATAAGTTGACAGAATTAGACAGGCGCGCAACAAGTGTCTCAAAACAGTGGGTGTCGGGAGCCACCATATACATTAAAAATAAATAAAAAAAAAACAAAAAAAAACAGATTAAAAACCCTCAAAAAGTGCGTTTATTGTGGAATTGTATTATCCATCTAATTTAGACAACCATGCATATTGCAAGTAGGTATACTCAAATTACTGTCTGGGTGTTCTGACACCCAGAACCCCGTGCTAGTCGCGTCCCTGGGATTTGAGTTTTTCTACATGAGGAATTTTCAAATTCCATCAGCCTTAAGTGGACGATTTACATCCGGGAATTAGACAAATCAGGATTAATGAAAAATGAAGTTTGCATTGAAAATTTGCTATTGTTTTCATTTATTTCAAAATATAATATTTTAAATTTTGTCAAATAATAATCAGTTTCAGCATTACAATTATTTAAGTAAATACATCAGTGTTTATATTTTAATAATAAATAATGAAGATTGGATTTAAAATTTTCAGTTGTTGGCATTAACAAAAACAACAGTTGCATTAGGCGGAATGCTTATTTCATCGAATTTCATGAGGGTCCTGAAAAATTAAATTAACGTATTAAGAACCGATTTTTCTAGAAACAGATAATTGGATTAAAAATAACACAATCCTAAGAGAATCAGTTAAAAAAACTTTGAGTAACTTAAGGTTAAGGAGTTAGGTACAATCTGTACAATCATAAGGCCAAAAAAAATCCTTTTTTTGAGAATTTTTTTAAAAGAAAGTTTTGAATATATACAGATTAATGTTTATAAGTTTGAAAGATATATAAATATTTATTGCAAGAACTTACAGTAATTTTTTCATTTAAAAACAGTAATACACTGAGAAACCCGCGTTTGTATTTATTGTTAAAAAGCTAATCTATCTGAACTTTGCAATAAAGGTCAAAAAGCAAATTTTAATAATATTTACTAACCTAGTAACACGTAGATGTTTACAGAATTATAAAGTATTTTAGAATAAGAACTAAAACTATTGCAGAATTTGTAAACTAAATAGTAAAATGATGCGCAGAGACCATGCAATAAAAACGTCCATATGACTGTCTAAATCCGTTGTTTGACAATCGACACACATTGGATACGCTCGACTGCGCTCGGTCCAAGATTTGACGTTTTCTATTAAATCAGTTAGTAATTTCTTCTACATATTTAGTATATTATATTACTTAAAATACTTATTACTTTTATTTTTTTTTTTGTAGAATGTATTAATTTCTATAATAATTTTTCCTAAATCGGATTTTACTACAGAAAATACTAAACTTTACTATTACTAAATAGGAAATCTTCTTAAAAAAATAATATAACTTATTATTTTTGTATTAAAATGTCGAAATTTAAGGTTTTTGCCCCGACTTGCTATCTATATTAGTAATTTTTCTAACATAGAGTTTCTCAGTGTAAACAACCGAGGTGTGGCCAATATATGTCACAGGTCCAGAAAAATATTTTTTTTGCGGTGCATAACGTAACTCATGATTGAATTATTTGAAACAAAAAAACCCATAGGGAATTAGTAAACTATAATATTCTTATGTACTTAGCGGTTAGATTTTTTTTAAATTTCATTTTTTTATAAAATGGCCAATGTCTAGAGTAAAAAGTTATTCTTTTCACAAAAATATCGGTCATTTTTCGGTTGTATTAAAAAAATTAAGTGAAAATTACAAATATCTCTCCGTCAAGTACACCACAATTACGTACACCACAATTTACGCACCGTCTTTGAAAACGTTGTTTCGAGAAAAACGGATTTTACAATTTTACAAATGTTAATGTTAACCAATTTCACTAAAATTTCGTGGAGAACATTTTTTTGGTCATTATAAAACAATAGGGGGGTGAGACCAAGAAGAATCGAAAATCGAAAAATAAGAACCACCCTAGTGTACAGCTCAGCCCCGTGAGGCCGCTCGTGATACCTTTGATTAAAATCATATACAACACCGAAAGTTGTTCCGATTTACTTGAAATTTGTACACAATAATTTTTGAAATTATATAATTTTAGAGAATGAAAAAAAAATCGACTCTTTGAAAATTGTAACTGTACCTAACACCTTAAATGAACAAAAAATGGTCATTGTGGCCAAACTTATGAATTTTTTGTGGAAGACCGTTTTTTTTTACTTTGCAATAGCGGAATCATGTATTATTAGTATTCACCTTAAAAGTCTAGTTTTGATTACAAACTTCAGCCCTTATCATTTCTGTAACCTCAAACTTTGCATGCCTATGTGTAATTTAAAATGTTATATATATGTAAATAGATGTGAAAGTACTCTAATTTTTTTAAATCTCTGAAATCCCTCGAAACACTATTAAAATCCTTTAAAATATTTGAAACCCCAAGAAACCTCTTTGAATATTTTAATATATTTTTAAATTCCTTGAAATCTTTTAAAATTCATTAAATTAATAATATCCTTGGAAATCGAATAAAATCATTTAAATCATGCGAAATTCTTTCCACAGCTTTGACTGCATGCTTTTCAAATGGCATAAACAAATGAAACTTTGTGATTAATTTGTAATTACTTAAACTGTGCAAACACTAATGTTTAAATTCGTATTTCATCTTTTCTTAAAGTTAGTAATTTACGTACCCTGACTTCAATCCAAGACCTGGGGTAGCTCTATAAATTGCAACTTCTGAAGGAGTATTCTCAAATCTCCTCAAGCTAATAGTTTTGATCTGATTAGCCAAGTTTATAACAACGTATACCGACTCTTGCTTCTTCTCCTCCCTGCATCAAATATATCTTCCAATTAGTGAAGGGATTTCTGCTCGGTATCATTTAATAAAAATGTAATTTTTCATTTTTACCTTGAAAATGCCAATACATCCTCGTCTAGTACTTCCATCTTTAAGTTGTTTGATTTCACGACTGGTAAACTTCTTAAAGATGTGACAGCTTTGTAATAATTGTAATATGATTCATCAGTACCCCTTTCAGCGGCTAAATTGAGAGTTTTGTAGTTTTTGTTTACCGTAAGCCACGTGTTTGGATTGGTTGAAAATCCTGAAATTACGATTTTCGATACTTGAGACTAATGTCAGTAATGATTTTAAACGCTATAAACTAATTAAAAAGTTTTATGTCTACCATATCTGGAACCGATTCTTAATTCAAGATTTTTAACCCGATTCCCATATTGGGAGGTAAATTTGATCCAAGACGAAACGCAAACAATCAGCCATTTTGAAATGTTGAAAGGACGATTTTCGTGAAGTTATGAATATTTTTGAAAGAAGTAATTTTTTCACGAATTTGTTTGTTTATTGTTAATTGTTCATTATTCTGATTTAAAGAATATAAAATTCCATAATTTTATCACAAAGTATAAAGTTTAAAAGTGATCCATTAATTTTTCCACAATTCTTTATGCATATTTATTACATTTTCATGACACCACGTAAATTTGACTCCCCTCCCCTTTATACGGTTATCGAAGTTAAAAAAACATATATTCGAGGAGATAGGATTAAAATTTTGTAAAAACACACTAATTTAAAAAAAAATATTAAAAATTCTTCGGCAGAAAAGAGCATATAAAAAGTTTTATCACAAATAAAACTAGCTGTGCATTCGCGCGTTCCATTGTAATCGCTCCCGCTTGTTGGACACATTATCCTCGAGAATGTCGAACAAACGAAAGTTAAGTATATATATATATATATATATATAATATTTCGCTTGCGCGCAAACATTCACACAAGGCTAAAATCACATTCGCCCACTAATATCGAAATGTACTATTTTCATTTTTCCTTCCACATCTAATTTTTGGAAATTCACGTAGATTGTTCTTTTCTTTTTGATATTTCAATTTTCAGACAATGTAAAAAAAAAACAATCGACGTGCAAGTGAAAAAATTATATAATCGCCCCCTAATGTCTTCAAATTAAAATTAGTGAGATGCAAATAGAAACCATTCAATACAATTTTAAATTTGCACTTTTAACGATTCTTATGGAAAGATGGCAGTTTTGTGCTTATGTAATACAGAAAAAGTTTCCTCCTTCTAAAATATGTGAAATCCAGTAATCAGTTGATTTATCATCAGGATTTTTACCACTTCTTGGCCAGCATTAAATTTTCGAAAATTTAAACTAGCTGTCAAGTTGTATCAACTTTTGTACTCATTCAATGAGCACTTTGCTTCCTGTACGCAAATATGATTTGCTTCCTCATAGAGGAAACATTAAGTATTCTTCACATCAGCATTAAATTTTGATTACTTGAGAAGTTATATTCAAAAAATTCATTTTCGAAAATTACAATAAAGCATAACTTTCTTATTTTTTATAAAATACATTAATCTTTTAGGTGAATCGATTCGTCTAGACACAAAGAATCTTCAATTTCCTTACGTCAACTCAAAATTTTGATTATTTGAAAACAGAGTGAAAAATTAACTTTAAAAATTATAAATAAACATAACTTCCTTATTTTTTAATGAAATGCATTAATTATATAGGTTAATCGATTCGACTCGATGAAAGAAATCTTAATTTTCGTTACATCAGCTTTAAATTTTCAATATTTGAGAAGTTATATTGGAAAAATGAATTTTACGAAAATTATAAAAATATATAAAACTTGTAAAACTAAATATTTTGTTAAATCCTTGTAAGAAATTCAACTAGGTATATAGTGGAATAAGTATGCAAAATTTCATCAATTTATCTCTACGCGTTTTCAAGAAATTGCTGGATCGTGACACACACACACACACACACACATCCGGACATTTTTTTAGATCATCATATTAGATATATTGAAATATGTTCAAAAAATCTTTTTTAGGAAACTGGATTTTGTCACCCATACAAAGCTTCCTCTATGAGGAAGCAAAATGATTTAATCTTTTACCAGCTGAGGTGGAGTTATTCCATTGGAAAGGAGATCTTTCTGGATCTCTAAATCTCACTGGATCATCAGAGTCAATAGGGGTGTCGATCATTCCAATTTCTTCACCATTATAAGTCACACTAATGCCAGGAAGAAGAAGCGCCAATGTTGTGACAGCCATCGCACGATGGATACCAAGTCGAGAGACCAATCTTGGCACGTCATGATTGCCGACCTAGAAAATTTTACTTTTTGGACCAGGAATTACTTTATTACAAGGCTTCGTTTCCGTATCATGATGAAAAATAAAAAGCACAAGGCTACTCTGTAGAAGAGAAGATTGAAAATGTTCAGACATTAAAATCAGAATCTGTTTAATTTCTAAATATCTCCTTGTCTAGTGCTTAATCAAAATAGTAACACGATTAAATTATCATTAATTATTTTCCGTGCGATTATGCAATCAAGATGAATTATTACGATATTTTTATTATTGTAAAATGTACCATTATGCATTTATTATTTCAAGTACTGCTTTTGTATCATGAATGTTTCATAATTTTTCATGTTATGCTTAGTTGCGGATTTATGAATGAAATCCGCGTCGGAAGACTAATAAAACTGACTTTTATCGCTACTAAAACAGCTCTTTCAACCTATCCCATAAAAGCTTTTAACAGTAACGGTATCTAAAGACCGATGTTCTATTAGAATTTACTGAAGAAATTCAAGGTAGTATACTCCTCCAACTCGAAGTCAGGAATATTTCGAAATAGCTATATTAAACTTTCTTCGTTAAGGGAAGGAAGTATGAAAAAATAGTCTATAAACCTACCTTGTAAAAGAACATACTTAACCTACTAAAAGTTGCTTCGTAAGAAGCCGGCGGGTTTCCTAGTCGCTTTTTTAGAAGTGAGAAGTGAGAATATTTGTGAGTGGAAGTATTCGTTAGTTTAAAGCAGCTTTAGTACTTGTTATTGGATCAGTTCGACACTTTATACTTACAACCCAATTAGCAGTTGCGCCAGCGGGCATATTTGACATCCAGAAATCTACAATCTTCTTTATGTCGGCTGCCTTAGACGAATTATTGATGTCCATAAGTCCAAAATTAAAGGGAAAGTGAATACCGGATGTATAATATTTCATAGTCATCGAAATATTGGCATAGGCTTCGACCATTAATACTCTGGGTATATGATCAACTTTTTCAGTGTATTCGTCTACAACATCACGCCACTCTTTCATCATTTCGTAATTTTGAATCTGATCCTTTGTGTATATAGATTCGGTGTAGAAATAGTCGTTAATATCAGATATTCCAGATAATGGTTCATCTAAAAACCTTTCATCTTCAAACAAATAAGGAGTAGCATCGATTCGGAAACCATCGACTCCTTTGTTCATCCAAAATCGCAGAACGTTCTTTTTATAAGAGAAGAATACAGATTAATTAAGAAAATAAAACAAAAATGATCTATATCATTTTCAATTTATTTTGAGATATACTCGACTTTGACGGTATGTCACTCTGGCGTTTAGGCCTTCTTAGAATTTTAGCCGGAGTGTACGCCGCGGCGTCCCAATCTATGGTATGGCGTTTAAGTGTATTGCATAAACGAACTTTAAAATTTGTGTGGCTACACCAATGAGCATTTCTTATGTACCTAAGTATCTGATTGGTGTAGACAATATGGTTGTACGGGTGATGACGGATAAATTGAAATTTCACGCCGGGAATATTATAATTTATGCACAACTCCGACTTTTACGGCAAATTCGAAGGTATCATTGAAAATTCTATAACTTCCAACTATACATCTGTAAGAGAGATTTTCTTAATAGATTACGTAAAAATCCGTATTTTGTGTCCAAAGTTGTCGAAACCTCAATAACCATCGGAAAGTGATAAAGTTTTGACATCATCTAGTGCGTCAGTCGATCAGCGTAGCAAGAGCAGCGACATATGTTACCGACCGAGAATATGTATCACTCGCGTACTCACATAATAGATGTCGCTAGATGATATAATTTTCCGAAGGTTCATGAGGTAAGAAAGAGACAGTTTCTGCGTTTACGCCGTACGCCGATAAAAAAACGCGTCCATGTAGATACAGTGATAAAAATTATAGTAAGCGTATCACGGCAATGTATTCAGGTCATATGCCCGAAAAGTTACGTACCATCAGAGTTGAGTATAATCTACACCATAACGCTCTTCAAGCATTCATAGATTCGATTAAAGTGAATCAAAAAATTGTTTGGATTGATTCTTAGATGACTATTCATAAACAGTGATATGTAAAATGTCAAAACTGACAGAAGCTGTGAATTTAGAACAATTTAAAAGATCCAAACAAAGAACTAAAAGCGGGAGTAGAAAAGCGAAAATTTACACTTCCTGTATCAAGAATTTTAACTACAATAAACCTTCATCTCATTTACAAGCCCCTCATTTCTGTAATTTAAATCAGGTTGTGCGCTGGAAAACTGATGTAGGTAGAAAGCTTGTCTCTCGTCATTCCAAGTCCACGCTGAGCCGCCAAAGACGCTTCTCTAAAATGAAGAGAAAAATATAAATATATACAGATTATACAGGGACGAAAGAAAGGAGGGTACCGAAAATTGGTCCAACGCTTCCACTACTAACGAAACTGGTGCCAAATTAAAGGTCGTGTTCAGAAGATCAAATTTTATATGAACGGCTAAAAGTAAAAAGTGGATAAAAAAACTTCGTTTTTAAAAGTTGGATGAAAATTCTTGAGAGTAAAAATGAGACAAAATGAATTCTCAGAGCAAAAACGAAACAAAAATGTTTTACTGCAAGGATAGAATATAACCTTCTTCCGAGTAAAAATGTAATATAAACAAATTCTCCGAGTAAAAACGGAATATGTGAGCACACGAATCGAGGGAGGGTATACTGTATACCCATATACCTCACATATCCCGTTTTTGCTCGGAGAATTTGTTTATATTCCATTTTTACTCGGAAGAAGGTTATATTCCGTTCTTACAGTAAAACAATTTTGTTTCGTTTTTGCTCTAAAAATTCATTTTGTCTCATTTTTACTCTCAAGAACTTTCATCCCACTTTTAAAAACGAAACTTTTTTATCCACTTTTTACTTTCAGCCGTTCATATGGGGCCCAACTTTGTAGAATTTAGTTTTCGTACTGTTTGCTACTACTTAGTGTAAAAACTAGCACTAAGAGTAAAAGTAATAAGTAGGGCAGAATACATCAAGTTATAATAAATATATTTCATCGATTGACAAATAAGTTATCTAATTAACTAGTGAAATTAATACTAAACATTAATCTTACCCAATTATTAGGTGCTTGTATAGTTTCATTAATGTTGTGCCCTTTATGCCACACATAATAATCTGTATAAGGTTTAATCTTGGCTACGCTTTTTTGAAACCATTCGTGCTGATCAGAACTATGATTTGGTACAAAGTCCATAATAACTTTGATCGATAAATTGTGAGCCTTCTGAATGAGGTTCTCAAAATCTTCCATAGTTCCAAAAATGGGATCGATTCCCGTAAAATCAGAAGCATCATATCCATAGTCTACCATTGGACTTTTGTTTATAGGGGACAACCAAAAGGCATTAATTTTTGAATCAACTAAATGATCCAATTTACTCTCGATACCTAAAGTTAAAAATTAATAAAGCCGTTTAATGATTTTGTAACAATGATTAGAGTGTTTAACTATTTATATCTGGAACCTTTTTGCTTGGACACGAGTGAAAATTTTACAGATTTCGAGTTAATTAAAGATTTGATTCAAAAGAACGAGTTATTTTTCCGGCACCGGTTATCTACATAATTCAAAAATTAATTAAAACATTAATTTACCTTTCAAGTCACCAATTCCGTCACCGTCGCTATCCATGAAGCTTCTGGGATAAATTTGATACAGTGACATAGATTTCCACCAAATCTCTTCACTTTTGACGGCACATGAAAAAACCGTCGTAACACATATTGCCAGAAATACGTTCATATTTCTAACTAATAGAAAAATAAAATGAAAAATATAAAAATACATTTTTTAAATTAAAGTTTTCTGATATATGATTTCATAATTATATGATCAAAAATAACTATATTTTATGTATAGTATGTATTTAGGAATGTAGTTTTTGTCCGTAATTCAATTATCTAGCTGTAAGTAATGCGTAGGATTAAGTTAGCTTTACGACTAGGGGGCACACACATTTAAGAAGATAGGGGGGTACTGAGGGATGAGACCCCCAGCGGTCTCAAGGGTCAGTGTACGATTGTACGCTTCACTGAGCACGACGAATTTCTATATGTATAATTTATTTGCGTTGTAGTAAAGTTGATTAATTGTATCTGCTAATTTTTTATTAACCCTCATTCCCACATGTAGATAGATGGGGGATCATCCATAAATAAAATAATGTAATTTTTTTTTGTCCATATTATTTGCCTCACCCCCATGTAACAAGTCGTAAAAACATCGTTTGGAGCTCCCCATCACGTACCTATGTTATATAATTTTGGTATATTTTAAAATGAAAAGAAAGAACATGGTTCTATAAGGAATACAAACGAATGAACGTATGATCGTAGAGGGAATATCTGCTTTATTTCCTATTCTAAAAATATGATACTTTCGATGAAACGCCGTATATCGATAATCACAGGTGACGCAGGAAATTTTAAATCATTATTTTGTACAAAATTGCGTAAATATGTTATGTTACCTACATGTATGTTAGAGTGGGTTACTATCGCGTCAATTAAAGTTTTCAACCCTTATTGATCAGTAAACCTGTCATTATAGGTGACGCGAGAAATTTTTAATCTTTTATGGTAAAAAAGAGCATCACTGCATGGTACAGTGAGAGAAAGATAAATTTTTTTCTAAAAAGAAACCTCAATTAAACATCAATACAATTGTAAAAGTAGTTAATTTTTAAAACAATCTAACAACCGTAGGGTGAATATTTAAATATGTGTAAGACCCATTTTCCAAATTTTACGAGCGAACGAAAATACGTGCAATAAAATATATATAATAAATACATATAAAAATAATAAATAGTCACTGTTATCGAATATAAGATTAATATTCTAAAATGCTTAATAATATGATTTATAATCGAAAAGGATACGTTGTTACGGCGACTAGAATAATGATGTTGGTATCAAAATGTTTTACATTATTCACTATTCAGATATGTATGCGTCAATTTAATGATTTTTAGTTAAAAATATTTGACAATAGAATGTTAAAAGACGATGCTTATCGTGACATTTAACACAATGTAGCAACTAGTGAGACGGATATTTTTAATTCAAGTAATAAACTGAATTTTTGTTTAGGTTTATATCATTTTTGTACATCGTAAAAAGTAAAATTATCAATCTTTTATATAGTGTCAATAAAATTTTGTTGTATATTATAGTTATAATAGAGTTATAAATATTTTAAAGACAACTCAGAAAGATAAGTAATGAATATAAATTAAGTATTTAAGGGGTTAGTACCAAAGAACATTTTTGAAAAATTGATTTTCTAAAAAGTGTAAATTCTTATAATAAACATATGTAGAATGGCTGGGTTAATCGTTATTTTGGTCATAAATATCGAGAACCGATCGAAAAACGCAAAACAACGTAAGCATCTCGAACGAGCCGAACGTGTATTTGGCGCGTGTTTCAAGGAAATGACCTTGAAAATTGAACTCAAGGTCAAAATTAATGGTACAGTTAAATGGCCCTCTCGATCTTGGTCAACTTCTGTCTCAACGATTTTTTCGTACATAAAGTATTTTAGAAGATACTTATAGATTAAAATGGATCACCCTGTATTTTAAATTAAAAAATAAATGCGTTTTTCTCGAAACAGCGTTTTTCGACCTGGCGTGCATGATTCAGAAAAAACTATTGGACCGTTAAAAAAGGGTGAAAAATGGTCAATTCGGCCATTTTGTATTTATTTTTTTCGGATTTCAGTTATTTTGGTTTATGCGATAGCGACATATGTTTTGAATAACATATCCAAATTTCAGCCCGATCGGTCCAATAGTTTTTTCTAAATCATGCATGCCAGTTTAAAAAAGGGGTAACTACCGGCAGCCATACTAGCCAGATTTATTATTAAAAAAAAAAAAAAAATTCTAATGGTTTTTTATATCAATAATCATGTGTGAAAAGTTAGGATCTGTAAAATAAATTTTAATTTGATAAAAAAATTCTTCAAAGAAAAGGTGAAAACTTTGGTACTAACCCCTTAAATATTATTTAAATAGTACGGAGTATTTAAACATTATTTTTACATTCTCATCAGAGAAGGTATTAGATTTGTGTAAAATTTGACCCCCCCAGTTTTTGTCAAATGTCCACGTTTTGGGACCCCCTGAACCCGAAAAACATGTTTTTACGAATGTGTCTGTCTGTCTGTCTGTGTGTCTGTGTGTCTGTCTGTAGATTTTTAGTTTGTGAGCACGATAACTTTCGAAAGAATCGACCGATTGGATTGTCCTTTGGTATACTCTTTTAGTGTCCTAAAATGAAGGTCAAGTTCGTTAGCCAGCTATTTTGGATAAAAATTCAAAAAGTTGGAGCATTTTGAAAAATTTTGAAACCACTTTTTTTCTTAATTTGAAAATTCTAATCACGGATGTTCATAGTACTCAAAAAGTAGAACAATTTTTCTTAATTACTTTTTTGGATAAAAAAAAAATTGAAAGACTTATAACATTTTGAAAATAAAAAAAAAATAAAAGAAAACTTAAATTAAAAGACAAGCAACGCACGATATGAAAAAATGTCTAAAGATGAAAAATGTTTCTTTTTGAACACTCTATAGGACTGACATAAAAACTTTTTGAATTTCCTTAAAAAATTAAAAATTCAAATTTTGAGCCAAATAACGC
>UCOH01011677.1:0-22042 GCA_900474275.1 Synergus japonicus | reverse complement strand
AAATAGGGGTGGGTTCTTATAGGGTGGGATGATTTGCATAAAGGATAGCGAAGAATGGTATAAACGGGAGAGATCGGAAATGCACATACAAACACATGGATGTGTGGCTGTGTTTTGATGCACGCGATAGGTTGGTGTTTATGCCGGTGTGAGTAAGTTTTCAAGCGCGAGGATCATCCATCCGTGCACACTTATACACGTGTGCGTATGTTTTCTTATTCGCCTTCTATTTCCTTCCTTTTTGCTTATTCTTTAAATATAAAGGTCATTAACTTATTAATTATAAAGATATAAAATATATGTAATTCATAATTATTCTAAAGAGTAATTATAATTTTTATTCATTCGAATTAGTCCGCTAAATAGTTTCAATTTATTGCTATGGAAAGTCGCAAATTCAGCGAATTCCAGTTGTTTCTTACTGCCATTCTTAGCAATAAATTGAAAAATAATAAAAAATGAAGTTACGTTTGTAACAGTGGTTTCGATTCCTAAAAAAATTACCGCATTTAAAGAATACAGTTGCACGGTATTTATGAAAAACCCATTAATTAATTTTTAAAATAATTTATTAATTAGTCATAATGAATTAGTTAATTGTTTATTTGATTATAAATATTACCATAAAACTGATTTTTCAAATCCAAAACTTTCGATATATATATCGAGTTTAGACACGTGATAAAATGATGATTAAGGGCGTTGGATAATCGGAACTTAGAAAATTTGTTTGGTGCCCATAATAATAAAGAGAGCCGTGCCTCCGTATTTAATTCAAAGAGTAGATATCGGGATAATTAAATGAAGCTCACCAAGTATTTCGGGTCTGATGAAATCCTAGACTGTATCTTATAAAACATGCATCATATTTTTCTTGAGAAAATGAATATTTTGACTACAAATATTCATTTTCTGAATCGGAGAAATGCATACCGAGCAGACAAATCGCGGGAACGAGATGACGATTTTCAATAACACCGTCACTAAATAAAAAAAAAAACGTTCTGCACAGAGTCCTTCCACAATATAAGCTTTCGGGAACTTTTTTGATACCACTTGACATGTCAGAAATATGACAACGATAGAGGCCATCCATCTTTGAGTACATGAACTTACGCTCAAACAGTGCGAACGGATATTTTCGAAACTAAAATTATGAATTTCGGATCGTTGATTCGTTAACCAATACCAAGGCCAATTGGCCTCTATCGTTGTCATATTTCTGACATGTTAAGTGGTATAAAAAAAGTTCCTGACGCGACAAATTTTTATGTCGCAAAGTTTCTTTCAGAGTTTGAAAGTTTATATTGTGGAAGGACTCTGTGCAGAACGTTTTTTTTTATTTAGTGACGGTGTTGTTGAAAATCGTCATCTCGTTCCCGCGATTTGTCTGCTCGGTATGCATTTCTCCGATTCAGAAAATGAATATTTGTAGTCAAAATATTCATTTTCTCAAGAAAAATATGATGCATGTTTTATAAGATACAGTCTAGGATTTCATCAGACCCGAAATACTTGGTGAGCTTCATTTAATTATCCCGATATCTACTTTTTAAATTAAATACGGAGGCATGGCTCTCTTTATTATTATGGGCACCCAACAAATTTTCTAATTGTCGAAAATCACAGACGATACCTAGACAACAAATCAGAAGTTACGGTATTTCTATTTCGACGCAATCACCTTTTTAGAATAGGTTAATCTCGTGTTCGTTTGAAACTATAAAAGTGATTTTTCAAAAACTGTTAAGTTACTGGGGTTTATTCACAGATTCTTTCTTTTGTGTGCCATCAATAAACTTTACAGTTTTTGACAGCTTTTTCTTTCAAATTCAATCAGCCTTAAACAGAACATATTCAAATCTATGCATATGAATACTCAATACACTATTAATTCATTTTGGCCAATAATGTCAGTAATTCCTTTTCTGCAATTCGCAATTCAAATAACATGATATACACTTTAAAAAAAAATTACTTTCATACTCACTGGCACAGAATACGTATCATCTATTTGAAATTCAGCAGGTTCATCATCATGACTAACAATTCTTGCAGAGAGCAGATTCAAAAACATTTTTAAGAGATCCAAATTTTCACCGTTAACATTTGAAACTTGAAATATTGGACAAAGTCTGTTAAACAATTACATAAATTAGAATATATTTTTCGAATCTTAAAAATAAAATTGCTTAAAGTTGTAGTAAAACTATCGACTTAGGAAATAGACTCATATAAAAGCTGACAATGAAGTACCTCGCCCTTTCTCCTTCTCCCACTCTCACCCACCTTCCCCCCTCTCTTTCTCGTCGAAACAAATTTTTGTTTCAATCTTATAATACTAATAAGGACAGAGGAATACTACAATGCTATAAATAATAACTTCGAATTGTTAACTGCAATTGTCATGACAAAGGTCCCGCACAAAATACATTAAAAAAAGGTCTCGGCCAAATTTTCCGGGGCTAAGATATTTTATAGATTTTGGTCCCCTGATTACGAAAATCAATGTTAAAAAGTGATTTTATGTACAGTTTTTCCGGTAAAACGACTCAAAAGTCGATTTTCGTGGTAAAAAGGAAAATGCTACCGACACTCGACAAGTGTTTGGTGCAACCCTCATTGAAACAGTCCGCTAGGTTGTATGATTGACATTTTGTTGTTTTAGACCTGCTGATGAATAATTTTGAGGTCTGTAGGTCGGAAAATAAAAAGATAGACAACAGTGCAGCACCAAAGTTCGTTTCCGCGTGGTATTAAGGAAGGTAAAATGAGAATCCAGGGGGAAAAAGGCATTGTCATTTATAGGACATCTTAGAGAAAACCTTTTCTGTTTGAGGAGGTGTTTTGAGAGGGTGTTGTGATGACATTCTAGAACCTGGGGACCAAAAAAAATCATTGCAGCAGCGACTTCAATATTTTCGAAAAATGATGATTTTCCTAAAGGATAATATCCGAAAATATTTACGGTCTTTCCAGCTTTGTAGAAATGACTGGCACTATGTGGGTGTGGTTTAAGGGGTGTTTTGATGAAAATATATAGTCTGGGGTCCACGTCAAATATTCATTGTAGTAGTGATTTCGATTTTTTTGATAAATGATCATTTTTATAAATCATAAGGTAGGATAATAGTCAGAAAGTCTTTCCAGCTTCCTAAAATAGATTTCTAATGCGTAGGTTTGTTTTATGGAATGTTAAAGTTACATTATATAGCCTAAGGTTCATCTAAAAAAATCATTAATTCCTCTAAAATAATCATTGATCGTTATTGTATCTGTGATTATTCAAATACGTGATTGGTTGACTACATTAATAAAATTGAAAGAACTGTATTGGAACATAGGAGAATTCTATCTTGTGAAAAATTGACAAAAATAAGGAATTCTTTTCCGCTATACCAGTCATTTCTATAAAGCTGGAAGGACTCAGTGAATATTTTCGAATATTATCGTTTAGGAAAATCATCATTTTCCGAAAATATTTAAATCGCTGCTGCAATTTTGTATGTGGTCCTCAGGCTATAGATTGTCAACACAATACCCCTTTAAACACACTCAATCATTTCTACAAAGTTTGGAAAGACTCTGTGAATATTTTCGAATATTATCCTTTAGGAAAATGATCATTTTTCGAAAATATTTAAATCGCTGCTGCAATGATTTTTTTTGGTCCCCAGGTTCTAGAATGTCATCACAACACCCTCTCAAAACACCTCCTCAAACAGAAAAGGTTTTCTCTAAGACGTCCTATAAATGACAATGCCTTTTTTCCCCTGGATTCTCATTTTACCTTCCTTAATACCACGCGGAAACGAACTTTGGTGCTGCACTGTTGTCTATCTTTTTATTTTCCGACCTACAGACCTCAAAATTATTCATCAGCAGGTCTAAAACAACAAAATGTCAATCGTACAACCTAGCGGACTGTTTCAATGAGAGTTGCACCAAACACTTGTCGAGTGTCGGTAGCATTTCCCTTTTTACCACGGAAATCGACTTTTAAGTCGTTTTTCCGGAAAAACTGTACATAAGATCACGTTTTAACATGGATTTTCGTAATCAGGGGACCAAAATCTATAAAATATCTTAGCCGCGGAAAATTTGGCCGAGACCTTTTTTTAATGTATTTTGTGCGGGGTCCTTTGAAAATTTACTAAGTATGCATTTTGCATTAGAAGATAATTTTTTTTCTTTATCACACAGTACTTTTAAAGGCTCAGAGAGACACAAAATTATTATACATTTTACAATTTTCGGAATGTTTTCATTGTTTGCACTTTAATAAAAACCAGAATACTTGAAATTTCCTATTTTATACGCCATATTTATTAACACAGCAGTTTGTTCAAAAAAATATTAAAAAATCGCTTTTCTTATTATACGTTGTCGGGAATTTAATTTTTAGTATTTTAAGAAAAAAAAGAAAAACTTAAAATCGGGTAAAAACTGATGTGACCTCTGGGCGAATTTGGCCACGCGAAAATCCATTTCTGGATTACCGTGTAGCATAGGGTCGAGAGGTACGCTCCAATCGACCTTCATATCTTCGATACTATATGCCAGCTCTTTTTGTCATTATAGGATTTTGTTTAAAAAATTAAAGTTTCTTTTAAAATTAGTTTAAAAAAAATTTTAAATGTCCCGTTGAGAGAAAACCTTAACTCGTCAAAACTTTAAATTGAATTTTTGGAAAAGAAGTTATAAGTGTTTGTTAATATCGCGCGAGCGCGTGACGCGCACAGCGTCTGTCGCAAACGGACCTCTGAAGGTGCAGTCCCATGTCGGCAAAAAACGTCGTCGTAAAGCAGAAACTAATGAGAGTGAAAGAGACAAACAGAACTGCCTATCTCTGTCACTCTCATGAGTTTCTGCTTTACGCCGACGTTTTCTGCCAATATGGGACTGCACCTTGACGTCTCTTTCTCCCTGCAGCGTTTTTGTGCAATGCGTCAAATCACTAGCAATATTGATAGAAAATATATATTTTTTGACAAGTTGACACTAACACTTCTGAGCACCGAGCAGTGACAAATGTCGAGAAAAAGAGATGGTGAGTGTGAAACACACGACTTCACTGATTTTTTATAGACACAATACAGGCACTAAATAAAACTAGCTGTCAAGTTGTATCAACTTTTGTACTCATTCAATGAGCACTTTGCTTCCTGTCAGCAAATTTGATTTTCTTCCTCATAGAGGAAGCATTAAGTATTTTTTACATCAGCATTAAATTTTGATTATTTGAGAAGTTATATTCAAAAAATTCATTTTCGAAAATTACAATAAAGCATAACTTTCTTATTTTTTAATGAAATGCATTAATGATACAGGTCAATCGATTCGTCTCAACATAAAGAATATTCATTTCCCTTAGGTCAATTCAAAATTTTGATTATTTGAAGACATAAAGCGAAAAATTAACTTTCAATATTATAAATAAACATAACTTCCTTATTTTTTAATGAAATGCATTAATCATATAGGTCAATTGATTTGTCTCGATGAAATGAATCTTCATTTCCCTTACACTAGCTTTAAATTTGCAATATTTCAGAAGTTACAATGATTAAATGAATTGTACGAAAATTATGAAAGTACATAAAACTTGTAAAATTAAATATTTTGTTAAACCCTTATAAGAAATTCAACTAGGTATATAGTGGAATAACCATTCCGAAGAAACTTTTCAATCCGAATTAATCCGAACAATTCCGAAGAAATTTTTCAATCAATCTTCAGAGTGGTTCGGATTCATTCGGATAGGAATCATGCGAACTTCGGATTTGTTCAGAATGAAACCGATTCGCTCGGAAAGAGACTTCGCATTGGCTCGGACTCGATACTATATATTGCCTTCGCCAGGACACCCTCAGAATTCGAATTTGTCTGATCGAACTCAAACTTGGGTAAAGTATAGTCCTACTAAGTAGAACTTTAGAGAAAAAAGATTTTTTTGATTGGATGAAAATTTACCGAGATAAGGGAGGGGGAATTTATCGAATTTTTTCCATTTTGGGCGGTTTCGTGCTCTTTCGAAGGTATTAAGAGCTCCTTTCCTATGGAATATTCAAAATTTTGTCCCACATGTTAGTGCTAGCATTTTTCCTAGTCTATCGAATGGTTATAAACATTTTTAAAAAAATTGAAAATTTGACCAATTCTTTTGAAAATCAAAATAATTCTGACTTTTGCAAAAAATAGTCAAAATATTTTTTTTTTTGTTCTCAAAATAAAGCTTAAGTCTTTATCTTTCGATGCTGTAAATTTTATCTCACCGTTTTTTGTTGTTTTCAAGAAATTAAATAAAGAGGAAAGCGCCGCGCCGATGGCGCTCGAGACTATTGGGCTTCGTACTCGGCGGAACTTCTTCGGATTCATTTATCGTATCAATTATGAATATTTATTATTTATTAAACTGCTCTCTGAATTGTATAGAGTTGAGACTGTCATTAAAGTTTTCTAATGCCTACATTACAGTCATTGTAGGGACGTAATATTGAGGAAATAAATTTCTATCTAATAAATATATTGTAATACGTGGAAATAGTGTCATTCTGTACGTCATTATTGTGTTAGGTATAGAGTTCGATTTTATTTATAAGCAATTTTAAACATATCCTTTGATAGGATCCCCTTACACCGAGAATGGGTAGAGAGTGGGGATGTATCGTAAAGAGTACGTTAATAGGGGCACTAATTCGGGAAGGCACTATTGGAGGTAAGCACACATTCAGGAGAGCACTAATTAGAGAGAGGCACTAATTATGGGAAGCACTGATTTGTGAAAAGCACGGATTTTAATATATAATAAAAAAACTAGGCCAGGTTACTTTCTAACAACAAAAATGGTTTTTATTTGGTCCTGTTCCCTGACTGGATAGGAGGAGCGTATTGAACGGCTGGCAGAGGCGAGAGCGCGACAGGTAAACGCTGGAGGCCGGTAAAAAGTTAGAGGCACTGGTCCTTTCTTTGGGGCTCGAGGGTCGAGTCCCTCAGGAGAAGGTCCTGAAATAGCAAGTTCGGCTGGAGTGAGTCAGAGTCCGTCTCACTGAGAGAGCCACGTGGTAAGGCTCATGAAAGGTTCCGGAAGTGAGGTATCACTTTCGCGGCACCGAACGAGGTTAAGCGTCATGGTCGAAGGTCCCGAACTGAACTGGTCAAAGTGCCGAATCGAACTGTCCCGGTCGAGGTGCCGAGCTGAACTGTTCAAAGTGCCGAACCGAACTCTCGGTTAAGGCCGAAGGGTCTCCTTTTATTTCTGTACCTGGGACATTTACTTAAGGAGGTCGTCTCATGTGATGGGTCAAAAAAATCGATTTTTTTGCACAAATCACTCCCGAAACACATCTAGAATGTGTGAGTGAAAGGATTTTCGGCAATTCGGATTCGTTAAGAAGTGGAAAAGATTTTTATTTCATTCATACCTAAACTTTTTTTTTTTATACCCAAACTTTTTTTTTTGCACAAATCACTTCCGAAACACATCTAGAATGTGTGTGTGAAAGGATTTTTGGCAATTCGGATTCGTTACGAAGTGGAAAAAATTTTTATTTCATTCATACCCAAACTTTCAAACGCATTTTTCTCAAAACGTCATTTTTCACATCGGTCAACACGATATCTCAAAAACTAATTGACCGATTGGGCTCAAATTTTTATGGTATACTTAGGACATCTATAGTTTCCGTGTGAACCAGAATTATTGCGATATCTACACTCGAACCTCTCGAATTTCACCTCATTTTCCTCTCGAATTTCACCGACAGGTTTCTCACTAATCACATTAATCACTGCGCATGCCATGTCAATCAGCATCTGATTGGTTGCCATTGGTGCGCAGTTTAAAATGCTGAAAAATGCGCAATACGCATGCGCAAATGGTATGACATCTGAGATCAGGAATTTGGTGAAATTCGGGAGGTTCCAGTGTATATTTATTTATTTTTTATTAAAAAAATTTCAGAAAAATATATGATGAAAATCGTGTTTTTATGTTTGATAGCTCATAAAGAAAATATTCAAAATTTTGACACAATTTTGGTTCACACGATAGCCACAAATCTACAAATTAAAACGGTCGGTGATTTTTTAATTTCAGATCAATAGAACAGCTGGAGTCGTGTTGGCCAGTCACCAACTTTTTTTTTGACACGGATGTCAATCCACATGTCTACAGTCGATTTGACTGTACATTTTAACGTAAACAAATTTATAATGACTATTGAATAGTTCGTAAATATACCCTCAAAAAACCAGACAATTTGGCCTGTATTATTCTTCATAAAAAGTTCATAAAAAAGTGTTAAAAAAACGCTTGTCACATGAGTTGACCCCCTTAAAAATAAATTACTTCTTTGGTCTCGTCGATATTTTTTTTTCGGTACACTGCTTTGCCAATTGTTTATAAAAATGTTATTAAAAATATGGAAAAATTGTTTATTGAGAATTGTAATTTTTTTTCTGAAAGAGCTGTCTTTCAATAGTATATGAACTAAATTTCGTTTAAAAATATTCAATAGTTTAAGCGCAATGAATTATTATCGAAAAAAATGCATAAATGTTTGTTGCACGAAAAAAAATATTTAAATAAATTATATTGTCGAAAGTCCTCCTTTTATAAGTTACTTTTAGTGTGAAGATTCGATTGATATAATCATTTTTTAACATTTGCTTGGCTTGGAATTTGGGGTGCCCACTTGACGTGATTCGTCTCTTACTGAAATTATTACAAAATGTTTATTCCCTATAAGTTTACATATCTAAGTTGTGTGTGAATTTAATGAAATAACAAAAGAATAAAAGAATCTACGTGTGGATGAGTCTGTTGTTTGCGTGTAGAGACGTGTGAATGTGTTTGAATGAAGGCGGAAAAGTGAATATTCCTTCCTGCAATCATAGTTATTTACGTGTCAAACAAAATATAAATTAATTGAATTCGAGAATGAATTAGACACACAGGCGATTTGGCGGAATACAATATTTAACGTTTCAGTTCTCTTACTTTTACGGTTTTTACGGTACGGAGAAAAGGGAGGACTGATAGGAAAATAATTGTAAGGTTTGGTTGTGTAAATCTCTAATGTATTTTATAAATAACATTTGTAGGTGTTCCTACTAAATGTTATCCGTGGGTTTAATTATGTCACTTACAGTTGCGCCTGATGAGTGCAAATTAATTTCCTTCGCTTTTCATTTCGGTGGACAGGATTTGCTTGGAAAGATAGACAAGTTAATTAAGAAAATAATATTCTCAGGTGGTAAATTATTAATAATAGATGCTCCTATTTATTAATATTTTATCATAGATTTTTGCAATCATAGGCATTCTTATTGATTGTAGAAACCATGCACCTTTAAATGATAAAGAGAGAGAACGGAGAACGGAGAGACTTACGTTTGAAATGTCAAGTATTACATGATCCTATTACATGATATATCCTCGACTTGAGAATTGAAAACGACAAGTGCTCCTGAGCGTTTGACAATTCTCCCTACAAAAAGCATATTGAAATCTACAAGGATAAGTGCGCCTATGCCTTGCGATTTCGCCGGTATTTTGCCTACCACAGTTGCTCCTGTTGGTAGGAAAAGAGCATGAGTTTTCACCAGGCCTAGCTGAACTGAGGATTTGTTCTCGTGCTGGTGGTTTTAAGAAACCTATCTGGAGAGCGGATGACTTGAAAATGGGACAGACGTTAGGTAGTGAGAGTCTAATGCAGGAGTACAGGAGTGGGATGGTGACATGTAATCACTTGTCTTTACAAATACAATGTGTGCAAATCTTCTCTAGCAACTATTCGGTCCCTTATTTAGATTTATGTCCTTCTGAGCAGTTGGCTCGTTCACAAATTTAGATGAGGGGAGGTGAGGAGTTGAGAAGAGATGTACTGTGAGATCAACAGTGCTCGGCTCGGTAATAACGTAGCCACAAGTGGGGTACTTGGTAAGTCAATTAGATGTAGTTTGCAAAGAGAACACTGGTACGTACGCCGCTGACTTACTACCTGCACGCTCCCTTCATATGAGTCTACTGACCAACCAAAGTGGGACAGCAATCCAAGTTCCAGTGTAATTGTAGTCCCAAGCTTAGTTCTTATCAGTCTTTCAGAAAGCACATCTTGTGCAAGCATGATTACGAAATTGGGACTATTATTAATGGTATTATAAATCAATAAATCTTAAATTATTTCACAAACGCCTTAAAGGTCATATTAATAAACCTGAAAATGGAATAAATTTTCCATTTGTAAAGTGTTCTGGAAAGAATACACTTTAGTGCAATATTAATAGCTTCTGTAGATAATAGAATTGAAATTGTGGATATTGAAGAAATGCCAAGTACATCTAACTTTAATGAAGATATAATGCCAGTTACTATTCTGCGACAACAAAAGGTTACAGAGATAACTGCACGCAATGTTCAGTTATCTCTAAATTTAAGTACTAAATATTACGTTACGGAACAGGCCATACAAGAAGTTGTTTCTCAATCTGTAGATATGAATCTGTAAGTATCGAGAGAAATTTCTAGACTCTGAGTAATAGCGGTTTGTCAGAAAATGGTAAAAAAAATGTTATTTAAATGTTTGACAGTAGTTTCACTGAATTTACAGACGCTTATGATAAAAAGATTAGCTATTTACTTTACAAGACGCGAAAGGAGGCAAATATCGGACGAGTGTGAAGTACAAAGCTTTTCATGAGCACTGTAACGAATTCGATTTTCGACACAATAGTGCGAATTTGCAGTAGTGTACTAGTACTGCCAGAATAGCGGGGAATAAGCTGGCTGAGGACCGTAAGCTTATTCGGGAAATACTCTTTCTCCTCTCCTCTCACCCCTCTCTTTCCTATCGTATCCTATCCTATCGTATCAAGATAAGATAGAATACAATATGATAGCATACGATAGAATGTAATAGGATACGATAGGATATAATACAATAGAATAGTATGCAATAGGATAGGATATGATAAAATAAAATACGATAGGATAGAATACAATAGAGTAGGATATAATAGGATAGGATGAAACATGGCAGGTTACGATAAGATACAATACAATACAATAGGATAAGATACGACAGCATACGATAGGATGTGATTGAATACGATTGGATAGAAGAGAACCTCCGGTTTATTTATTTATGTATTTTGACTTTTTGTCCTATTTTACTTTCTGTACTACTTTACTTTCTGTACTACTTTTGCAGTACTTTCGTTCCTATACTGTAAATGGCTCCCTGCGAGACGCTTAACAGACACCGAAAATCGATGTTTCGTAACACGTTTAATGAAAAGGTATTTTAAGGAAAAAATATAATAGAAAAAAAATATTATCGCGGTAATTTACAGTTAGGGGGGTATTCTAGTCTAGAAGTACAAATGTTGGGTGTTTTTTGAAATTAGATAAAAAAAAAACTAAAAATATTTTTACTATAAACTTTTTTACATGACATTTATTAATATTCCAAAAATATGTAAAAAAAATTGAGAAAAAAAATCCAATATTGAACAAGTTACAGGCTGATGAAGTGGCGGGTGTGAAAAAAAGGGTGCGTCTGTATTGACACAATTCCAACCCTTCTGGTGGTCGGAAAAAAAAAGATTCTTAATCAGTTAGATTGTCGCTATTGTCTGAACTAGGGAAAAAATTTTTTTCACAAAATGGTGATTGTTTGAAAAGAAACGTGATTGTTTGCCCTTTTTTTCAAAATTGAAAATTTTTTTAAAATAGTAAAAAACAAAATTTTTACATAATTCTAGTTCGGACGATAAAGGGATATATAAAGAAGATCCACGCTAAATTTCAAGTTAATCGTTTCATTAGAATTTGAGAAATCATGTCAAACGTGTTGAAAAAAGTAGTTTCGAGAAAAACGTGTTTAAAGATTTGAGCAAAGTTGCAAGCAGTTTTCACTCAAATTTCGTTAATCGTCGATTCCTGCTCCATACATTGGAAACAATATATGGAACAACTAAAAACAAGCTCATACAATGTATGAGCTGTGACGTTGCAGATTTTATCTGTAACGTCAAAAGATATAATTAGCTGGCACCGGAGACAATAGTTATTTTGACTCGCGTGGTTATGAATATTAGCGACCAGAAAGAGAGCCAAACCACGAACTTTCGGAGCACTCTCGAAATTTATAACTCGATTTAATTGTCTTCGATTGTTATTTTTCTTTTATGTACACCTTGAGCGATTTTGTAAACTGATGAAATTAAGGACGACTTAAGGATAATGGAATTTAAATAGAAGGAAGGAAGGACGTTCATTTCGAATTCCGTCAGTACTCCCGCCAAACGCTAGAGTTCGTCACATCTCGGGCAGAGAATCTACCGTCTCAGGGACAACCACGATGTGCGGAGCCCTGTGCATCTAACGAATTCTATATTCTCACTTCCGGGGACTTGAAGAGTGAGATTGTGTTCACAATGCGTCCCAAGCATTGCAAACGAGCTTTCGAGAACACTTTTAATGAAGGCTCAGCCATTCAAAGAATTCACATTTAATATTTCCAAGTGCGAGCGTTGGGCGCAAAGCCGACTAGTTATATCGGTGACTAGTGACAGAACAATATTCAACTACGTCACTAGTCACATGACATCGATGATTATCGTGATTGGTCGGAATCAGCCGAATCTTCATGATGGCGACCTGTTGATTTCCGCCCACCTGTCAATGAACTTCCGCCTTCATATTCCTTCTACACTCTCTTTCTGGAAGTTGAATTGTTCAGTTCATATCTGTTTCATTGTGAATATTTAACCAGTTAAATTGTCGTCTGAAGACATAATTACCGTTCAAACAGGATATTATTAACTGTATATTAACTATGGCTAAAGTATGAATTTTTGTTATCGGCAAGTTCCGCAAAGTAGCATTTGTTTGATATTCGTAGTTTTGGAGCTACTTTGCCAAGCTTAGCCATTTTCTTTCTCTATTCTTGTGATTTCGAAGTGCTCATAACGATCTATTGCTCATAATGTAATGTTTTATTGCACATAATAGTTCATTGTTCATTTATCGATCTTATTTGATTTTCTCGTATATTTTTTGTCAATTATGGTCGTAAAGTTTAAATTTTAAAACGATCTCTGGTGCGGTTGTAGCGTTACGTAACGTGCCCATCAGACATACGTTCATAATGAGAATCGAATCTTCAATTCGATTCTCCAGTCTAAATTAAAACACAAAGTCTTTCCCATTTATGATTATTAGTCATCATTCTAACATTACTTTTAATAATGAATATTACAAACTACACATTTTCAATTGTATTATAAACTACTTTATTCTGGACCATGATTACGTAATTATTAACATGAATTTGATTGTTTCTCAATAGAAATTGTTGTCTCCAATTGGAACTCATCGTTATTTATCCTCGATAAGTAACTGGCGCAAAAATAAATTTGAGTTCCTCAAATAAAAGAGAATAAAATAAAAGCTTAAGGATTGTCGAGACGCAGTTCCGTGCCTAGAGACAGGGCACGTTACAGAGCATACAATGTATCAAACAATGCATGAAACAACTGCAAACAAGCTCATACAAGGCAGGACCGGCTCACTCGCTGTGTCACTAAAATGGCTATAACTCTGTCAATAATCGAAATTATAAAAAATCCTTTGGAGAATATATTCTTGGAAGCCTAATATTTGAAAATATGCAAAAAGAATTGATTTTTTCAAAGTTCTAGACTAGAATACCACTTTAAATTCTTACAGTTGAGGAAATCCTTTTAAATTATAATGGAGAGGATTATGGTTGCCGATATATTTATGTTCCGATATTCGACACGATAGCTATAATGCTGATTGATAAGAAAATACGTTCGTATTATGAAAATATGTCGTTAAAGAATAATGGTAGAGTAATAAGTGATATTGTAGATGGCTCGACTAAAAAAGAAAACGAATTCATAAAAAAGCATCGAAATATCGTGATGATTACCTTTTTCCAAGTTGTCGATCTAGACTAGCAGAAGATAGTTTGAATTCGTTTGAATTTTGCATTTTTGTCTTGTCGGGTAATTGTAAAAGGCAATAAGATTATTATAACGATAAAAGTATTAAAAATGTAACAAAAAAGTGCAATAAACAAAGACAGATATTACTGGCAATAAGTATATTTTTAGACTAATTAAATGTAGTGCTTATGCATTTTTAAACATATAAAAATCTTTTTAACAATCCTAACCTATAAGAAAAGATAAAATGCAGAATGAATAGCCTCAATTGTGTTTTATAAAATTTCTGATAATAATACTGATTTTTTTTAGTGCTTTATACGCAATTGCGATACTGGGAGCAATAATTCCAATCCCAAAAAAAAGAGTTCTAATGAAAAAGGTGATAAAAGATACCAGAAAAGGAGTGTGATTAAACCTTAAATCAGTATGTATAAAATAATTTTAACATTTACATATCAACATATTAATATTTGTTACCTTTCTTTCTTCTACTTTATAAAAATATAATCACGTGTTGAAATTTGAAACATTAATATAAATCATTTCTAGAAAAAGATGTTAAAAGCAAGAGAAAGAGTCATTCCGGACCAAAATAAACAATTAAAGATGACTCAATGTTTACTTGAACTGAACTTCGAGAAAGAAGATATTGACAAGAAACTAATTGTTTATAAAAAGGGAGGAATTATAGAACGTAAACAGAGAAAAATACCGATAATAAATTATGAAGCTATTCCATGTTATTTTTCCGAAAGATTAAAATCCAGGAAACAAGATTGCTATGTAGAATAAAAATTACCAGCGAATTATTTAGAAGTTTTGAAAAAGAAGATGTGCAGCATCAATGCAAGAAAAGAATGTAAAAGAATTGAGGATAAAATCGTTCTAATAAGATTTGATAAAATATGCTGATAAAAACCCTGACGCTAAGATGTTTTCGCATACTTCAAATTCGTGCTAATTATTCGTTTTTTCACACATAAACGCACACGGCCGTTTTAAAACGGCTCATTATTTATAATAGTTCTAAAGTTGAGGTACATATACCTACTAATTTTATTCTATATGTATATATATATACATATATATTAATACAAAAAATAACATGAATAATAAATAATAATAACCTTTTCTTCGTTATAGATTTTTCTTCTAGAAAATGAAATTCATTTACCGGGTTATGAAGAAGTGTATAATTAGAAGACTGCAAAAAGCTAATTGAGAAAGTATCGAATGTGGAACCTTGTGCGAAAATGGATTTTGTAACTGGTTCACCAAAGTGCCCCAGTTATGTCGAAGTTGATTGGAGTAGAAAGATACCTGGACCGAAAAAAAGAAGATGCTTTTTTGTATAAAATTCTGTGATGCAGAAAGAAAAAGAATTTCACAAATAGAAAAGGATAAAAAATGGATAAAAAAAAGCAGCCTTTCAATCACGATGCAAAAGCTTGTATCGTCAGAGAAGTAGATTATTAGATGCGGTAAGTATACATTTTTATACAACAGAAATGTCTTGAATAATCAGATAAATAAATAATTAGTTATGTTTATCGGAAGAAAAAAGTAAAGCGACTATTAAACACCTGCATAAAGAGTGTGCTGAAAATAACGAAAGAGCAGTCTATAAAGCTCTTCAAAAATTACCACCTCCAGAACAACTATCTGTGAAGCTTGTTTAGATGCTTCAAAAGTAAAGAATTCTCGAGGTTTTAGGTATGCAAATCAGTGATTCTATGAATGCCTATATATTCATTAAAATGAAAAGTCGAAAAACGTATAATCATCTGCGAAAGCATAAGATTCTCGTATTACCCTCTATTAAAACGCTTGATAAATATATTACATTTATGGGAGGAACATATGGATTCTGTTGGAATATGCGTATGTTTTAGCGGGCTATATGCGGCTCTGTGTGTGCAGCATGGTCTATGACCTGTGTCGCTGCACACGGTGTCTGGATATCTTTTTGCACTTCAGTTCAGAGTCTCGTTTTGGTCAGACGTGTGTTGTGTTTAATAAAGAGAGTTCATACATATATCTAATAATATCGTTTATTTACGGCACCTCACCTACCTAATTTCTAATAGATTCTTAGAAAATACATTTAAACTATTGGCACAAAAAACAAGCAAGATGAAAAATTCTGATTTGCGTGATATGTATGAAAATTCTTTTAAAATTTTTGAAATAGGATTTAAAATTTCATTATAGTCTTCATTTTTTTGATACAGGAATGCTGTTATTAAATGAGATGAAGCTATCTAAAACTCTCATATTTAATCAAAAGCGTCATAAAGTAGAAGGCTTTACGGATTGAGAAGCACACACGCCGAAACATCAGTGAAATAAAAAGGGAGATCATGCCCTAGTATTTATGTTCCAACCATTTAAAGGAAAATGGGTGCAAACAATTGGTTGTTTTTTAAGAAAGTGCTACTGGAACGATACTTCATCAGCTGGTAATTGAATGCGTCATTTTAGCTGAAAGAGCTGGATTGATAGTGCATGGTGTTAAATATAATAGTGCAACCTGGAATCGGTCCATGTGGGATTTATTTGGCATTACTGCGAAACAAGTCAGTATCACACATATAGTTGACTCTAAACGTAGATTATGTTTTTTCTCTGATTTTCTACACCCTATAAAAAATTTGAGAAATTTCATATGTAAATTTTGACAGTCTTCTAACATTTGGGTGAGTTTGAAGTTAACATTCTTAAGGGGTTAGTATCAAAGAATATTTTTGAAAAATTGATTTTCTGAAATGTGCAAATTCTTATAATAAATATATGTAGAATTGTTGGCTTAATCTTTATTTTGGTCATAAATATCGAGAACATATCGAAAAACGCTAAAAAACTTAAGCATCTTGAACGCGCCGAACGTGTATTTGGCGCGCGTTTAAAACAAATGACATTGAAAATTGAACTCAATGTCAAAATTAATGTACAGTTAAATGGCCCTCTCGATTCTGGTCAACTTTTGTCTAAACCATTTTTCCGTAAATAAAGTATTTTAGAAGATACTTATAGATTAAAATGGATCACCCTGTATTTTAGATCAAAAACTGAGCGCGTTTTTCTCGAAACATCGTTTTTCGACCTGGCGTGCATAATTCAGAAAAAATTATTGGACCGATCGGGGTGAAATTTGAATATGTTATTCTACACATATGTCGTTATGGCATGAACCAAAATCATAATTATTAATTAATATTTAGCCCTTTTTTAAAACAATTTACAGTAAAAAAAGGTGAAAAATCTTCAAGTCGGCCATTTTGTATTTTTTTTTTCGGTTTTCAATTATTTTGGTTCATACGATAGCGACATATGTGTAGAATTACATATCCAAATTTCAGCTCGATCGGTCCAATAGTTTTTTCTGAATCATGCACGCCAGTTATTAAAATAGGTAACTTCCAGCAGCCTTACCAGCCAGATTTATTATTAAAAAAAAAAGAATTTAAATAGTTTTATATCTATAATCATGTGTGAAAAGTTAGGATCTGTAATATAAATTTTAATTTGATAAAAAAGTTCTTTAAAAAAAAGGTGAAAACTTTGGTACTAACCCCTTAAGGTGTTATATACACTTGTGTTGGCCGAAAAAATCGAAAATTTTTTTTATTGCATTTTCTCAAAGTACATTCATATAAGATTATTTTCTCCAAATTTCATAGAGATCTGAGCACTAGAACCTAAGTTATAGCTGTCAACAGCGCGCTATTTCCAAATGCGCTACTCCAAATATTCGAAACTTTAAACGCGATTATCTCGGAATGTGATTTTTCAAAAAGGGGCGTTTCGGTGTCCACGATTTCTCAAAAACAATGTCACCTATCAATCTAATTTTTTTCAGGCAACTTTATGACAATATTATCTCATACTTGGACGAAGGAATTCCCATTTGAAAGAAAACTTTTTTTGGGGACTGAAAAAACTGAATTTTCAGACCCCTAAAAATCGATTTTTTTAGAAAATTCATCACCATTTTTGCAAAAATACTTATTTTGACCAATCTTTCGTCCAAGTAGAGTAAAATTGTATAAACTAAAGAAAGCTCTTGGTTAAATTGATTGCAGGTGATCTATTTTCGACTTATCACGGAGACCGCGAAGAGTATTTGAAAAAAGGTGTTTTGGCTCACCGGGCGTAGTGGCTACAAATGTGAATATTTTTCATTAAAATTTGGGATAAAATATCTCCAAACATGTACAAATAGATGCGTAGTGGTATGTTCTTAAAAAAATTTACCGTCTTTTCCAAAAAAATTCGTGAAATAGCTCTCAAAATTCACAGCTAAACTAATGTTGCTCGGAGTTCTTGCCCGTTTGGTTAAAACACGCGAAGACGGTAACTCTTTTAAGGTCGCTCTATTACGAGGGTTAAAGGGAAAGTGTTGTTTCGTGAATTAATCTAAACTTTAAATAATTGGATACGCGAAAACATTAACTTCTATAGGGTTGTTCAAATACGAGGGCTAAAGTATAGTTATTCATTAAATGTATCACGGGTTGGAGGTTACCCAGCTGTGTGCAAACGGTAGATTAGGTTACATATAAGGTAATGTATCCGATTCATAGTGAAGTGTTAAATAAATCTAACCACCTTACATCTTTATAATCCGACAGGATCCTTAGGGTAGAAGGCAACGATCTCCGACAAATAAAGTTAAACAGTTGGTAAAATTAAAATCATAATTAATCAATTTACAGCTTGATGCTTCCTTCCGAGCATCCGTACAATCAATTATAAATTATCGAAATTGACGGTTCGTAACATATAATCCCGCAGATTCAAAGGTAATATCATCGAATATCGATAATTGTTTATACATATAGCACATAACATAACTTTCTAAAATTTCGGTGGGGGTCCCTCGGGCACCCCCCCTGGGTACGTGTCTGTCTGCGTATCAGATCTGGACACACTGCCTCAGTGACGACGACGATGTGCTTGAGATTCTCACCTCTACTCTAAAGGTGACACCCAGAAAAAGCACACCGGTGGTGACTGAAAATTGGAAGATCTCGTAGAGTTATAGCATAATTGCAACACCATCTAAAACCATCGATGTCAGGTCACACAATCACGTTACTTCGCGTCAGAGTGCCAGAGGAGAGATTCCGACCAATACTAACAGATCAACAATAATTCTCACCTAAGGAACCGCTTGTACGATCTGTGGTCGTGAAACAGACCACGGCTCCACGGAAAAGATTATTCTAAATCGCTTTTCTTTTTTTTTTTTAATTCGGCACTGTTTAGAACCACCAAACAATCGGCTCTTTTCAGAGCCAATATACTTAAACGTGGATTATTTGGAGTTCTGTTAACGTGGACCCTCCTCCACATAGGGATGGGCGATTCTGAATCGGTCTTTTCCACTCCAAAGATCGATCTTCTGAATCGATTCTTTACCCTCAGAATCGAAAAACCGATTCTCGCGTTGTTCATTCGTCCCATGTCGACGCGCAAAACGAAAAAAGAAAAATGAACAGGCAATTTTTTTTCAAAGATTTGCTCTCATTGGCTGTTCGTTTTGCGCTTTGCATTTTGCGCTTGCATGGGATAGAAAGGGAAGCCCAAAACCTTTCAATTTTCATCATTTCATGCGGTAATTGCGGTAACCCTAACCACACTCAACCACACTCCAGCTCCAGGACATCTATGTTTTGATGTTTTAAATTTTCTACATTTATAAATTGTAATAAACAGTGTCTATTAATTGTCGATCTTTAATCGTTTTATTAAAATTTGAATAAATGTATTTATTTATAGGTAAATATAAACTTTTCAAGACATTTTTACGTCGATCTTAAAAGATCGATTCTTGCAAGATCGATTCTTTTGATTCCGATCTTTTTCTGAATCGATCTTTTTGAATTCGATCCTGGATCGATTCAAGAATCGATCTTTTCGAAAGAATCGACCATCCCTACCTCCACGTCCTGTCATTGTGCCTCCATAAATCCGATTTCTAAAAAAAATATTGAAGTGGACCCAACTTCAGTACGGCGTTTTAGCAAACCGAGACCCTATCAAAAGTGAGGAGTTCCTCGATATTTGTTTCGGAAGTTCCATATCCTGCATTACGTTCACGATGTTCACTACGTGAAAACGTAATTATGGAAAGACTTGAAAACAATTTGACGCAACGACGTAACTGGCAATGAACGAACGGAACGTGGAACGGCTGAATTAACAAATGATTAGTATTGATACATAAACTTCATACTTATTGTAATAAAAATAATTTTATCTGCGCAGATCTAATCACTTTAAAATATTTTTAAAAAATAAGTAGGAGCGTAATATCGTAAGAGCGAGAGAGAAAGAGAGTGAGCAGGAGAAAGGGAAAGTAGAGTAGATTCAGAGTAAAAATGGAATTCAGAGAGGCAGTGTGCTGCATAAAGAGACAGACGGATTGAAACGAAAAATTAGGCAGTAAGCTGCAATTTAAGTTTAGATATAGCTTCTTTTTTGGTAACAAGACTAGTACTTTATTTATTTCTAATTATATAAATTTTTCTTTAATGTTCAAAAGTATATCTTTAACATCATTATAACTATCTAGTGTCAGCTAGTGATTTGACGCATTGCGTAAAAACGCAATGTATTCCACATCCATGGTACAAGGATAAACCACTATATTGCTAACTTGATTATTTTTTTAAACAATGTAATCAAATAAACACATAAAAACGTGAAGAAATGTACCATTTTGTCAATTATAATTTTGAATGTAATTTACTTTTTTCTTAATCGGGCGGAATATTGAAGCTTAAGAATGGTACTTTAATTTAAAAAATATTGAGATTCACCGAGCCGACGTCATGACATAAATTTAACAATTCCATTAATTCGAAGCATAAAACGAGGCGCATGAATATTCCCCAAATTCCATACGTTATAATTCCCATTTGACCGAATTTTATATTATCGAATCAAAAATTGCTCTAATTTTTATGCACCCGAATTATTGTTCGACCTAATGTCTGTTGCTCCGAATTCACTTAAACCTTAATTTCTGTATACCCGATTTATGTGTTCTAATTGTCATCTATCTTAATTTTAATTTTTTCTAATTTCTGTTTGCCCGCTGTATTATTTAACCTACTTACGATTTGAACGAGTATTCATTTTTCCTAATGTTTGTCTGTCCAAATCATAGTTTGGGATAATTTAAAAATACCCGAATTAATATTTCTCCTAATTTCAGTATACCCGAATTATCATTCAAAATAATTTTCATTTTTCCGAATGAATATTTGCTCTAAAATCCATTTACCTGAATTATCATTTCACATAATTTATAAATCCCCGAAATAACATTTTCTCAAATTTGTATATAATAGAATTATTATTTAATCTATTTATTGTTTTCACGAATTGAAGTATTCTATAATTCTCATACACCAGAATTATCATTAAGCCTAACTATCATTTACTCTAATATTTACTCGCCCTAATTTCTATTTGCCCGAATTATTATCTGACCTAATAATCCTTTTCTCGAATGTTCTTTTCCCCTAATTTTTTTTTTCATAAATGTCGTTAGACCGAAATTTTTTCTTATCGAACTAAAATTTGCTCTAATTTCTCTTTAACAGAATTTTCATTTAGGTTAATTTACATTTTCTCGAGTTAAAATTTGTACTAATTTCTATGTACACTAGCTATTACTTAACCTAATTTTAATGTTTCCGAATTTTTATTTGATCTAACCTCTAACTATACGAATTATTATTCAACATAATTTCCGTTTACCCTAATTTACATTTGAACTAACTTTTATTTCACCGAATACTCATTTAACCTAATTTTTGTTTGCTCGAATTAACATTTGTTCTACCTTCTTTTCGTGCTAATTTTCATTCGACCTCATTTCCGTTTGTCATAATTATCGATAGCCAGAATTTCCGTTTAATATAATTCTCATTTGACATACACTGGCATACACTCACTTTTCAACCCAAGTTTACGATCTATGCTCAGCCGGTAAGGACGTAACGTGTGTGTAGATGCCGTCTCTCAATACTTCTTCCTCACAAGAGAAATG
>UCOH01011676.1:0-11207 GCA_900474275.1 Synergus japonicus | reverse complement strand
GCTTTTGCGGTACACCCACCATTTTGTGCCTAAACATATTTCAAAATGTTTTGAAAAATGTGTCCCAGGTTAGAAATTAATTGAAATGGTAGAACAGGGTGAAAAAAATTTTTAATCTTCAGCGTACAGCGTTAAGTGTACCACCCGCTGTATGCATGCGTATCTACACTGACTGTAAAGGGGTAATATTTTATTGTGAGTTCCTTCCCTCTCACACTTCGTAGTGTAGCTTTATTTTCTTTCGATAATCCGACTTTTTCTGATTATTCAATTTGTTTTCATAATATCAATCAAGGATTTTAACATAGTGGACCAGGAGATCCAAGAAAGTGTCAAAAACCCAACTTTTGTATCTGAGAAATTTGAATAAGAAATAAATGAACTAAGTGTTTCTTCGCGTCTGCCACTAGAGGGCTACTGTTCCTATTTCTCACAAGACAAGTAATTTTTCATGGTATAATAACCCACCATATGATTTCGGTACATTATTTTTGGATATTATCTGATCAGCGACCACAAAAACCCCATTCTACCAAATATTTGGTATAGTTCTCTGAACTTTTACTGCGTTTCTGGATTTTCGTACGTTTTTTTGTAGTTCATGATGTTTTTTGTGTGATTGTGTTTTATATAATTTTCAAAGCAATTATTAGGTTTTACAAACCCTATTCTTGAATTAACATTGATTTTACTGATTTGTGCTTACCTTTGTTCCTTGAAAGCATATTATCAATCATTTTCGCTTGTGTATTTTTACTTCATAAATATTTTCCCACATACATTGTCTCCGGTTCAAAATACTCTTTTTTCCTACTTCGTATCAGGTTGCTTTGGAAAAATGTCTTCATTGTCAAACAATCCTAAGTGTACCGGGTGTAATAAGTATTTAAATAAAATTTCGGGAAAGAAAAAAATGGTCGAAATTGAGGCTGAAGCATCGACTTTGTCTAATAGGCTTCAAAAAACAATTTCTGTTAACGATATTTTATGTGTAAAATGTCGAGTGTTTCAATATAAGAAACAAAAAATTGATGATGATGTAGAAAGCACGTCTTCTGGAAATGATAAATGTCTTTCGCAGTTGAAAACTGATGATCCAACATTTAAGACACGGTTAAAACCTGCAGCAGACAAATAAAGCGTTGAAAAATTTGAAGTTCAAATCTCGAGAACTATTTCTACTCATAAATGTTGTTGCCTTTGTTTCGTCACATCAAATCTAACTGTCGTTCCAGAAGAAGTTCGTTTACAAGCATACATTAAAAGGAAAAACCATATACCTGCAGGTAATCGGTGTTGTCAAGCGCACTTAATAAAAGGTCGATTTTTTGATAATGATCTGGGTAGTTTGCAGGTGTACTCCCATTCGTCATGTGTAAGCGCTTCAGAATTGACTACAATGATGAAGAATCTTGCCGTAGAATGCGATTCTACACTGTATGACAAAATAGCAGATTTTAGCCTTTGAGAAAAGCAGCTTTTTGTTTTCACAGGTTTGACTTGAGAGAATATAATAGAATTAAAGGATATGATGACTTCAATGAGGGACAGACAGACTCGTACCGTTACTCAAGCTCTTATTGTATTTCTTTTTAAACTCCGTACAGGTAATTCAAATAGACTTCTGGCGTCCATTCTGCAAATTGAATACGAGCAGCTGGTTTCTGAATATACATCAGCAATAATAAAATCATTTCAAGAAGATGTCTTGCCATCTCGTTTCGGTTTAAGTAATTCGAATAGAGAGGACTTAATTGAAACTCACACCACAGAAATAGCCAAAAGTTTATTTGATATTCGTACAAATCTGTTTCTGATCTATGATGGAACTTATGCACGTCATCAGAAAAGTACGAATAATGAGTTTCAGCAAAAAAGTTTCTCAGGTCAGAAGAAAGTAACACTCTGCAAGACATTCACAATTTGTACAACTGATGGATTCGTGGTTGATATGCTAGGACCATATCCTGCGAATTTCAATGATGCAGAGATCATGAAAACCCTTCTCCAAAATGCAGATGGTTTGTGCAAATTGTTGAAAGAGAACGATTATGCTGTACTTGATCGCGGCTTCTGGGACGTGAAAGCTGACTTAGAACTCAAAAAAATCAACGTTCTAATACCTGTTTTGAAAGGGAAACGAAAATAACTAACTACTAAAGAATCAAATGAGTCCCGTTATGTGACGAAAATTCGTTGGGCAGTTGAAGCTGTTCACGGAATGTTGAAGTAAAAATATAAACTCTTAGACCACAAACTGGACAACAAAATGCTTCCAAAAGTTGGAGCTCTCTTTTGAATTGCGTCATTTCTTCATAACCAATTTGGAGAGAGATTAAAATCTGATACAGAATTTGTAATTGAGATCTTGGATAGAATGAGAGTCAGGAAAAATCTTGAAAACACTTTGGCTACTGAAGTAGAAGAGAAAGGCTGGCTTCGTAAGAAAGTTATTTTTCAAAACATAACATGCAATGACATTTTATATTTTCCTGAACTGACCGAGAAACATAAAATTATACATATTTTTTAACGGATCATATCAGCTATCACAGGCCGTATCATACTTGGCCGAAATTATTGACAAAGATGGACAGATAAACATGCAATACGTGAAAGATCAACCGAATGTATTAAGAGTGCAAGTTAATCATGGCATATTTCTAAAAAACTATATAAATGTTTCATTAAATATAAGCCCAATAGTGTTGGAATGTTTGGTTTATTGGAATACGTGTGTGATTGCGCTAACGGAAATAGGACTGTTGGTTGCTGTTCACATATTGCTGCAATTATATACTATCTATCCCATGCAAGCTACATTTCAAAAATTCTAAAGCCAGCTGCAATTCTCAGCGGAATGTTCATTAAGAATAATATTATATCCGTAATTGAAGAGGATAGCGACGAATATTAAGAGTGGTCTCATCAATACAGTAAATCAGGAACCTGATACGTGAGAGGTGAGGGGACTCACAATAAAAAAGCACCCCGAATTGTGAGAGGGAAGGAACTCACAAGAAAATATTACCCCTTTACAGTCAGAGTAGATACGCATGCATACAGCGGGTACACTTAACGCTGTACGCTGAAGATTTTAAATTTTTTTCACCCTGTTCTACCACCTCAATTAAGTTCTAACCTGGGGCACATTTTTCAGAACATTTTGAAGTATGTTTAGGCACAAAATGGTGGGTGTGCCGCAAAAGCGTCCTATTTAAAAAAAAATCAAAAAAAATGTTGAAAATTTTCTTTGACACCTTTTTTTTGAAAAAAAAATCCATAATTTTTCTAAAATATCCCCCTATCGAAACCCATAACATATATTTTTTTTATAAAAATTGTTCCAGCCGTTCTGGAGAAAAAATATTTTTCAATTTTTCTTCCCACCCCCATAACTCCCCCAAAAAATTTTATTCAGATTTAAATTTTTGGGAAAGTTAATAGTCATTCAGTACAAACTCACAGTAAAAATCCCGGACAAATTCGGCCGGGGGCAGCACACACATGCTTATCCTGCTATGCCCTTTGGTGGAGATCATTTTTTGGTCATTACAATAAAATAGGGGATGAGACCAAGAATAATTAAAAAAAAACACCAATAGAAAATAATCATCACCAATGCATATATGGGGCATTATTCCTCAAGTGTACCACCCTCAGAAAATCGACTCTGTCTGATCGAACCTAAACTTGGATAAAGTATAGTCCTACTAGATAAAACTTTAGAGAAAAATAAGTTTTTCGATTGGATAAAAATTTACCGAAATAGGGGAGGTGGAATTTTTCGAATTTTTTCGATTTTGTGCGGTTTTGTGCTATTTTGAAGGTATTAAGCTGCTTTCCTATGGAATATACAAAATTTTGTCCCACATGTTTTTGATAGCTTTTTTCCTGGTCTATCGAATGATTATTACCATTTTTAAAAAAATTGAAAATGTATCGTGGTGGATTTTCACCACATTATTGATCCTTTTCCCAAATTGATTTTTGCTCGGGAAATCGAAAATTGAACAGCCAGTGGGAAGTCCATTAGCTATAAGAATATGAGTATGGATATGAATGCATGAGAAATGAAAAGATCTTATATTATTGTACTAGGATAAGTTTAGGTTAAGAGACATATTACCGTTTTCAGCCTACCTCACTTCTGAAGAACTCAACCAGGACATTTATACTTTATATCTCTTTATATTGCCGTCTGGGACACGTCAGTCATTATTACGTTGTTCCATCCTCCAAAAATGTTATTCAATGCATTTATAATTTATATTGTTGACAAGCTGTCGCAATACATGGACGCAGCCATAATGGTTAGTACTAGCTCCACTTTTGTACGTAGAGAGGGCAGCAGCTCTCAGAGCTACGATATTTGTGCTACAGCGACTGCGCATCCAGACGAGAATTTCGGAGTAATCAGTCTCTCTCTGGCTGTTTCACGATAACTATCGTAATTTCGAAGTTTTTTTCGTTTAGTATAATTAAAGTGTCTAAATCTGCACCAGTTCCGTTGTAATTAGGATTCCTGGGTCTGCAGAAGTAAGGTAGGCGTTTCGCATTTGGATTTCTCCAGATTTTTGAGAAAATAAGAGTTTATTTTTTATTATTAGATGAGTTATTTAATATGGCCAACGCCCATTTTTGCTTGGTATAGAGCCCTTTTCTTACATTGAACTTAGAGTATTGGTTTAATACTTAGAGTATTAATTGAGTTAATTCTTTTTGTTTTGTTAAAGTAAATTTAATCTATGATTATCGAAGATTCTAATAATTTGAATTGTTCACAAGATTCTAACAAATGAACGTTCACTTACGTAACAGAATTTGTACGCGTAGATGTGTGATGTCATCACTTATGTGCGAGATTGCGTAACTCTACGATTTGAGAGTTCAAACTAATTTTCTTTCATATTCTATTCTTTTTCAAATTTCCGATTGTATTTTAAACATTATCTTTCTACTTAAAAAATCATGTTTCTTTATTTTAAATTAATTTCAGCCTGAGTTGTTTTACGCCCCTACGATATCCCTCTCCTAGATGAGCTAGTTTGAGTAAATTTCATTTTCAGGAATTTCATTTTTGAGCGGTATTAATAATACCTGGCGCCCTTGGCATAAAATCTCTCAATTTTCAGGAATTTAGTTGGGTGTCTGATTTTGGAGCGGTACTCAGAGACAAAGGAGACCCTATAAGTTGAAATTACCGTTACAAAAATTTTACCGATTTTTTTGAAAATCAAAATAGTTTTGACTTTGCAGAAAAAAAAGCATTCTTTTTTTTAATAAAGATTAACTCTTTAAGGTAGTGGATCCGATACTCGAACACTTAACGGCTTAGTGTCAACTCTTGCCCATTTAAAAGCATTTTTAAAGTATTTCAATTCGGAAAAAACGTATGAAGCTATTTTTAGTTGTAAAGATAAACATTCTTTGAACTATTTAAACAAGAAAATATAGATTCTTTAAACATTAACTTAAAAAAATTTAAAGATTGACTCATAAGGAGCAGCAGTCGAACGAATTTTTGCCCCTGGGAGCAGTTGTCAAACAGGCTAGCACCCATTAGGTAAACAGTGCAATCCGAATTAGAAAGAGGTTAGGAATGATAAGTTATTTAGTTATCATTTTTTAAAGTTAGAATTTGAACCAACAACTTCTAAAAAAAAATCAATGAAAACCTATGTGTAAATTTCATTATACATAATTTAAAAGTGGTATTAGATAAATTAATGTTCAGTTGTGCGCATGTACTTTGAGAAGAAAAATCATAATTATATATTGTGAATACCTTACTTTTTAAAAATCTATTGAAAATTACCGCGACGAACATGGGACAGAATGATACCAATGATTGCCGTGATAATATTCAACTTTTATTGTAAAATTGCTACAGTGTGCGGTCTAAGGTTACTTAAGGGCGATGGAATCTGAAAGTAAAAATTGTCAACAAACTGCCAAAAACTGTCAAAATCTATTTACATGATTTGTGTATTACTGAATTTTCTACAGATCAAGTATATTTATAGTAATTGATCTGTTGGTCATTATATGTGTCAAAATATATCAGCTTCATTTTGGCGAGAGACCGTGAAGGCACAAAAGATGCGATATCAATTTTTTGGATAGAAAATAATAGAAATAAATGTTGAATATACCTCTGTTAGTATCCAGTTTTTCGGCAAAACACTTAGATTTCGATGAGCGAGCACGACATTATTTCGTGCTGAAACCGGCGGACATTTCAACTTCCATGATGGAAGAAACTGAATATTGACAGCTGGTTCAAGCTGCGAGGTGACTGATAGTCACTGAGCGGCATGAAGCTGTACTGTGCTGACCTCGCTCGGCGATACGATAGTTACATTAAGGTTAGGTTATTCGAATCTGTGTTACGGCAAATAATTAAATACATAAGATTTCTCAACTGGTACTTTATTACAAAAATCAAATGTGCATTGCACGCACAGTCAAAATACGCGTCTTGTCTAAGCCACGAATCGTCACCAAGTGTCAGTGCAAATCTGACATCTTGACTTCCTAAAGGTGGGCATCACAGGTAATCCGTTGAAGAACATAAAGTATGAAAGTTATAGAATGTTAGGCATAATACATTTTAAGACGCAGGGTATACAAAACGCAAGAGAGGAAACTCGATGGTAAAAACGAACTACGTTGGATAGTCACTGAGCGGCATGAAGCTGTACTGTGCTGACCTCGCTCGGCGATACGATAGTTTGGCGGGAATGATTTGAATTGCAATAGAAAAGATAATTTGCGATTTTAAGATTCTTGACAAGTTTAAATTATTTTAGTATTATAAATATATTGTACAATTGTCACTAAAAGTAGTCATTCATTTTTTCTTATAGTATATATGATGAAAATGAAATGATAAAAGATTACTGCGATCATCCTTTTCAAATGTTGGATCTAGTATCAGAAAAGAAAAAACTATTTGACTTTCATGAGTAATAGTAAATAGTAATAATATATATATATATAAATAATATTCAATTTTTTTTCCAACTTACAGTAAATGTGAAATAATGAATAGATTTCAAAAAAAGTGAAGTGCCCATATATACATATGTGTGATGGTAGATGGTACAACGAATAAGGTAAGTGCATGACAGATAGCAGTATAATTATCATTTTTAGTTTATAATATTAAATTTTCCATAAATCAAAGAGTATTAAATATTCTATAGAGAGATAATGGTAAATACTTTCAAAGAGACAGATAAGAGTTCTAGAATTTCTCCCTTACCGACACTTTTTCTATCTATAAACAAAATATGATATAAAAAATGGCATAATTTACTCATTTTATAAATAATGGACTTTTTTTTAAATAACCTCCATATTGGTTGTAAAAACAACTAAAATTGTATTTTGATTTTCTCTGACGTAGATTAGACCATTCACCATATATGGTTCAATGACCTATCAGCTGACTGAACTCTGATGTCAGCAGTGTGCGTCATGTTACGCTCTACTAGAGATCACAGGCACCAGGGACACATATAAACTCAAAAGTTTTATACAAACGAATATTCTAAAACTAAGCACTTGGAGATACTCTCGGAAAGAACGTGGAAAAAAGGCTTGGTATGAAATTTCACACGCTATATATAAACTGTCTTACTTCTATTTACATGATTTGTGTATTACTGAATTTTCTACAGATCAAGTATATTTATAGTAATTGATCTGTTGGTCATTTCATGAGTTCAATATACCAGGGTGTACAGTCTTCCCCTGTTTTAGAGAAATTCCCCTTTTTTTCCTTATTCTCGAAATTCTTCGCCTTTTTTAATGAAAGATGTTTTCTCAGTAAATTTTGTAAACCTATAAGAAGCATTAAAGTTCTAGAGACGTTTATATATTAAAAGTTAAAGATGTTATTAAAGTTTAAAAGTGCAAGATTTTAGTTGTGCAAGAAGTATAGTTGTGAAAATAGAAAATTAGGTTTTAGTTGTAAAAACCAAAAAATGCTTTTATAAATCTATATTTCACACTGTAATGTCGAGGATAGTGGGCTTGGAATAGAAATAGGTGCCAAAAGAAATCAGATATTTAGAGGTAAACCGTATAATTTATTTAACCCTTTGCGGCGCACATTTTTCTATCCAACAGACCTTCATGAAACTTTCCACTCGGGGGTTTTCGGGGTCGCTGATTACGAATCCGGGGTCAGATTTTCAAAATTCAAAATGGCGGATCCAATATGGCGGTCGAAATTTCAAAAAATTGAAGAATTATCATGAAACTCTCCACTCGGGGGTTTTCGGGGTCGCGGATTACAAATCCGGAGTCTGATTTTCAAAATCCAAAATGGGGGGTCCAATAAGGCGGACGAGTTTTTAAAAAATTGATGAATCGTTTTACCGATGTTTTACGAATGATAAAGGCTGAAACAATTTCTGGTGGGTAATAAGCATAGTGGTACATCGCACATCTTACAAATCCATGATGTTCTTTTCTGCTCAGATTTTGTGCTGCAATGAGCACAGCGCCTTGCACTACTAATTGGCTCAGGCAAGTGAGCTGATTCAGAGCGTCTTTTTTCGACAGAAACTTGTGGTTTGTAAGACGAGGCTTGCGTACTTTGTCGTTTTCTCCCTTTTGAAGTTGGTAGTTTCTTGCCTACTAATTGATCGACTAGACGTAATCTAAAATCTTTAGAGGTCAAAGATGGTTCCAAGCCCTTTTGTTTGTACAAAATAGAAGCATTGACTACAGTGACATCTAGGAAATGAAAGAATATTCTGAGCCACCATTTCTTGGACTTTCGGTCAATTTTGTATGTTGACAAGAGGTGGTCAGCTTTATCAACATAACCCATATGCACATTGTAATCAAAAGCCACTTCAGGACAACTAATGGGCTTTAGTGTACCATCTTTTTGTCTACGGTTCACAAATTTAGTTTCACAAGGATCGTGATAATTCGACAAAAAATAGACAGCCTTTTTGTCCATCCATTTGACCCAACGAATGCCCGTATTAGATGTCCTAAAGTCACTTTGGCCATGATGCATTTTTTTATCAGGTATGTCACTTTTTGGCAACCTTGATCGATTCTGACGTACTGTACCGCAAGCAAAAATGTTGTCTTTTTTCAAGGATACCATTAGATCCATACCCGTAAAAAAATTATCAAAATATATATGGTGGTTGTTACCTACTAACTCTCGGGTAAGATCCTTGACGACTCTTGCTCCCAATTGTTTTTCGGCACTTTCCGTTTTCCCTGTATAAATTTGGAATTCGCATACATAGCCAGTCTCATCAGCACGAACCCAACACTTGTAACCCCGTTTTATGGGTTTGGCTGGCATGTACTGCTTCATGCTACTGCGACCTTTGAACTTTATCATGGATTCGTCTACACTCTGGTATTTGCTTGGATTCCAACAGTTCTTGAAGTTTGAATTTAATGTTTCCAAAAAAGGTCGTAATTTATACAATTTGTCATAAGTCGCTTCACCCCTTTTCGGTTCTTTACTATTGTCCGCAATATGCAAATTACCGAGAAAAAATGCAAAACGTTTGACTGGCATCAGCGAGCTTATGTACGGATCATTCAGTAGAGAATTAGCAGACCAGTAATCTCGATATGAAGGAGACTTTTTTATTCCCATTAGAATATTTATGCCTAAGAAAAGCAGCAGTTCCTCCTTTGTTGCAGGTTCATGCTTGTGTTGCTTCTGCTCCACATATCGGTTGGTTTCTTGGACTATCAAATCCATCAACTCATTTGGAAACAAGCACATAAATATTTCTAATGGTGATCTAACATCATCAGGAATATTAGGTCCAAAATTGTTAGTAAATGGAACATCACTTCTTCCTTTTCTCAATTTTACCCACGTTTCATCATTCACTGAAACCTCATTATCGGTAGAATCATCCTCGTCAGACACAGGAGGATTCTCAACATTTTCAACAACCCCCTGGCATTCCTCATTTCGCTTTCCCGCCCTTTCAAAACGTTCAACATCATCGTCGATATCTGAGTCACATAAATTGTCAGTAGACTCAGTATCACTCAGAATGTAAGCTGCCTCTACTTCATCTTCCATGACTTCAGTATGAAGTGTGAATAAAACTTATCGCTTACCTTATTACCTTTGATGGGTCCAAAATCTAAAACTGCTGGTTCAAAAAAGAGAGAACACAAAGAATTACCAGAGAGATGTTCCCTAGTAGATTGCCCAAACAAAAGTGATTTGGATTGTTGAGACGAATATCGAATTTATAATTCTTGAGCATAGAGTAGCAGGGGGGACGCGAGCGTCGTGATTCGCTCTCGCGTGAGAACGAATCAGAGACTCGAGCCTGAAGTGCTAGACGATTTTCGGCGAAGCGAACTCTCGAAGATTTTCTCGGTTTTTGGTTTCCGCGAATAATGAAATTCTATGAAGATAGAAATCGTTACGATTTCTTGGTTTTTTCTGTGTTTTCAATTCTTCGTTTTCAACAGTCGTTTTTATTCTAGGAATTCTGTCGCGACTCGTTTTTCATATACCAAGTGACCGAAAAACATAAAAATAAGATATGATTATAAATTATTGCATTGAGAATAGAATTAAAATTGTAACGGGCAACAAAAAGGACTATTGAAAAATGAACTTATTTTTTCTAAAATCTGGAGACATTTTTCTTGTGTTTTTAGCTCGAAGCGACAAGAAATTGTTTCAATTTGAAATTATTCTTTTTCATTTCACCGAAAGCTAGGCGTCTCTGGAATCATTATTTCTGGGATTAGGTACCGAAAAGGTACAATCTGATTTCAAATTTGTTATCAGAGAACCCCCAAAACCCCTAATTCTCAAGTTTCATGACAATTCTTCACTTATTTGAAACCTCGTCGCCATATTGGACTCGCCATTTAAAATTTTCAAAATTGGGCTCTGGATTCGTATTCAACCCTCAAAACCTCCAGATGCCAAGTTTCATGACGATTCATCAATTTTTTGAAAACTCGTCCGCCATTTTGGATCCGCCATTTTGGATTTTAAAAATATGGTTCCGGATTCGTAATCAGCGACCTCAAAAACCCCCGAGTAAAAAGTTTTATGAAAATTCTTCAATTTTTTGAAAATTCGTCCGCCATATTGGATCCGCCATTTTGAATTTTGAAAATCTGACCCCGGATTCGTAATCAGCGACCCCGAAAACCCCCAGTGGCAAGTTTCATTCCAA
>UCOH01011675.1:0-57799 GCA_900474275.1 Synergus japonicus | reverse complement strand
AAATATAGTTAAATAAAAAATATAGTTAAATTCGTGTAGGTCGGCAATATATTAGTTAATTTTTCATTGTATATAAATATAGGCATCTTTTATACTTTTATAAAAAATTAAGTGTAGAAAGTTAAATTTGGATTTCGGAAATTCGAAAATTAAAAAATAAATTAAACAAATAATAATATTTTTATAATTCATTAATTTGAATTTTATAGAGCAATGAAAATCATTTCAATTCTAAAGCACAGTTTCTAAATTATATACATTTTAAAAACAGATACAACATATCAATTTTTATTATACTATAAGTTTAGTATATACTATAGTACATACTATAAATTTAGTATACTTATAAGTTAAATAAAATCTTTGTTTTATATGAATTTCAAAAAATTACGATTTGGCGCCACTAAAATAGGGCGGCTTACAGCGCCTCTACAGGGATGTGCTGGCGAAAGCAGAAATAGTAGCTATATATATTGTATATATATGCACTATGCACAAACTCGACTTGTGAGCCCCCTACAAGAATGTGCAGGAACTAATCCCTATGCCGCATCTAGGTACTAATATCTTTGATTGCGCAACGCTGTAGGAAAGCGCGTGCTAATGCGTCAGAGAGAGAAGTTGCAAAGGGGTGTATGTTTGTCCCTTTCTCGCCGAAGCTAATTGGTTGAGCTCGACCAAGCTCCACCCGCCGAAATTGTCTCAACCAATTAGCTTTGGCGAGAAAGGGATAAATACACACCCGTTTGCAACTTCTCTCTTTGACTCATTAGCACGCCCTTTCCTACAGCGTCCCGCAGTCCATTTCTATATGCCGATGTTTTACACCGACATGGGTCTGCACCATATTTGAGTATTTTCTATGTATGTACCTAAATATCTATAAGGTTGGCATACCATGATTCCCATTTGCGTTGTGTCATAAAGGCCAAAACACGGAGGAATAGTAAGGAGATCGAACTCGCTATTCAGAAATGTCAATCGAAACTGCACTTTAAGTACCAGCCTTCTTGTAAGGCACGGAGGCAGATTGTTCGCACATGCGCGGTACAAATCTATCCGTCTTCTTTTCTCTCGTGAATTTGTGCGAGTGAGTGGTCCGAGCTCTTCGAACTCTGCGTGTTGCTTTTAAAAGTGAGATTCAGTGTCTCCAGATCGTGGGATTTTTCGGCCCCCACTCTACGACCCACGAGCTCATGCTTTCTCTCTCTAGCAACAGTCACGAACCTATTGATAGAGAAAGATAGCATGAGCTCGTGGGTCATAAAGTGGGGGCCGAAAAATCCCACGATCTGGAGACACTGGTGAGATTATATGTATATGTCAAGTCAAAAAGTTCGCGAGTGCAATAAAAAATATGTTGTCGACTAGTGAATAAATAAATAGAAGCTTCATAACGATGACGTGCTGTGTTCCCAACTGTAATACATCCTATAGGAACAAAAATTCCAAAGGCCTTACACTGTGTACGCCCGATTCGGTAAGAGTCTTTCAGCCGGTGTCAGAATAAATTTATATTTAAGTATGTTTTGTAAGAAATATAAATGCTCTTAGAAAATCAATAATTATTTTTTCATAAAAATTGCTGTTATTTATTTAAATTTGTTATTTTCCGATCATTCGGTACATTAAGAGCGTTTAAAAAATGACGTGAGAATAATACATATAGCTCAATATTATAATAACAATATAACCTCACTTTTAAAAGCAACACGCAGAGTTCGAAGAGCTCGGACCACTCACTCGCACAAATTCACGAGAGAAAAGAAGACGGGTAGATTTGTACCGCGCATGTGCGAACAATCTGCCTCCGTGACTTACAAGAAGGCTGGTACTTAAAGTGCAGTTTCTATTGACATTTCTAAACACTTCCCAATGCATTGTTCGATCTCCTTACTATTCCTCCGTGATGTCGATGGTCTTACTGATGTGCCGTGACAGCATAGAGATGTAAGAATAGAGGTGAAAAGGCATACACTGAAAGTGTTTCCCGAATAGAGAGAGAGAAAGGAGATGAAAGTGACACTTTCATCTCCTTTCTCTTTCTATTTGGGGGACACTTCAGGCCTGATTACATGCTTTTAGGAAAATGTCCTTCTTACTCTACCATGTGAATATCATATAAGTTTGTCTCATTCCACATTTTCCGTACATTTTACCCGCAAAATGTGCGAAAATGAGACAAACTTATGAGATAGTCACATGGTAGAGTGAGAAGAAGGACATTTTCCTAAAAGCGTGTAATCAGACCTTTCCACTCATTGGAGAGCCTATCCTTTTCACCTCTATTCTTATATCTCTCTACGCGACCGCCGTGACCATTGTTACCGCGTCTGTGACGGTAAATTTTTCTTTTACGAAAAAATTTAACATAATTCGTAATTTTTTGCTAATTATGGTAATTCTCGAAATTAAATTTTTTTTTAAAATAAATATTTAAACCTAAAAAATTATTAATATTTAGTAACCAAATAACATATCTCACAGTCATAAAATTGAAATTTATGTATGAAAATATTTAAAAAATATGATAAATTCGGAAAAAAGTAGACGACATTCGAAAATAACAGTGATGCTAACACCAGCCAACCCTGTCAACAAAGACTATGCGAGTATGCTGCCGACGATTTTAAAATTTGTGGTTACATTTCCCTATTAGAAAAAAGTCATGGTCTGAAATCTCGAATTAAACAAAGTCGAATATCGAAAAGTCTCGAATTTGTCTCGAAAAGTATCGAAATAAGAAAAAAAGCATGAGCATATTGAATGTAGAAAAGAACATAGTATATAGAAACGTTAGTGCGACGACGGCCGGCAGTGGCACTAGTATTAAATAAAGTAAGGGTGCCGTCCTATGGTAGCAGAAAATCATTAGAGCGAAAGAGGGAGAAAATCTATCTTCCTCTTTCACTCTAATGATTTTCTGCTTTCTGCTTTGTGTAATAAATAAAATAAATAAAGTAATAAAGTTAATAAATAAATAAAGTTTTGTCTTGTATGTTTCAATATTACTTTATAAACATTTTTCGCTTATTATAGCTACCTTAAGGGCATGCATTACTTACCATATGAGTAAGTTTTTAAACCCGTTTTTTTTTCTACAATTTTTACATTTTCAAAAAAATTTTAGTCAACATCCGTTCGTGTTCACGTTTTTGACGGATGTTGACTAATTTTTTTTAAAATGTAAAAATTGTAGAAAAAAAACCGGGTTTAAAAACTTGCTCATGTGGTAAGTAAAACATGCCCTTAATCTTATAAAATGTTTATCAGCACGCCATTCTTTAAAAATTTGCTTTAATAATAGTGTACATGATGAATTACCAGTTACACCATAAATTTACCGAGTTACGGTAAAAAATTACCAATAATCAGAAAATTACGTTCACGGCACATTACAATGCAGCCCATGTAAGCAGATAACGTCGGCGTAAAGCAGAAACTCATCAGAGTGAAAGAGACAGACAAAATACCCATTTTATGAGTTTCTGCTTTACACCGACGTTTTCTGCCGACATTGGACCGCACCTTATGCATGGTTTTCTACTTATGTAAATTACGTATTTTACGTAGTAAGCCCCCCACTTCATATGGATTCTATGATTTCGACGTAAAATACCTAGTAAATTACTGTAAAAAACAATGTAATTTAACTAGGGTATTTTACTTACCCAACCGTGCCTAAGGTATATTACGTTCACAACCCTGGATACTACTAATCTCATATGCATATATATATGCAATGTGAATAGAGTAAGAGAAGTGAAGTTTACTTTAGAGTGTGTGTCCGGTATGAGCCATGTGTTACTGTGTTACTCTATTGCTGTCAGTGTGTGTTTCCATTTCTATAGATTAAGTCGAATTAGGTTTGAATGAACTTGATCAACCTACGTTAAATTCGGTATTTTGATAGAAAAATTGAGTAACTAGTATGAAATAATTGAGTGAAAAGTGGTTTTTCAAAAATTTCATCTTGAGAATACAGATCTCTCGCCACTTGTCAGCTACTTTCTTTCCGTCTTTATTATTTTCGTATGATTCCCCATGGTTGATAACAACCGAAAAAAGTATTGAGACTTTTCTCCTTACTGTTTTCTTGTATACGTGTGCAGAAAGAAAAACTTTCTGACATTTTAATTGGCGTATCAAGATGGCGCATAATTTGACACCAAGCGTCAATTGTTCACTTGACGACATTGATTTAAACGCACTAAAGGTATGTATGTATGTGCAAATGATGAAAATTATGCAAATGCCGCAGCCATATGTTAAAATTGTCAAAATCATCCTAATAATTAAAATTATCAAAGTTATTATTTATTGCAATCTTATTAATAAAATCTTCAAGTAGAGAAGCTCTAAATATCACGATTTACCTTCGGTTCTACCTTCAATATAACTCTTAATTTGCAAAATGATAAAGACTAGCATTTTATTTCTTAATATTATAAAAAGTGTCCATTATTTTGATCATAAAACTGTCGACGACCACAAAGAGGGCGACTTGTAATAAAACCTAAATATACCAGTTTCCTATCATTTAGCATAAAGGGATTTTTTGGAAAAATCTCACAAATGCGTCAGCGGATAGCAGCCAATAAGTATATATATATATATAGTGCTACATTGCTCATTCCTCCGTGTTCCAATCACTCTACTCATTGTGCGCGTTTGCGCACAAGTTTTTCAATACATAATTGGAGGTTAAGTTGAGTAAACTTTAAGGTTGTTGGTGGGTAGGGGGTTGGGGACGGGTGACATCAGGAGTTTGCTCAATCGTATTACACTCGACTCTCCCAATATTGACCATCGCAATATTAACCGCATTCCTCGCGTATATTAACCAGCCTGAAATTATCAGCTTTTTCAAATCGCATTTGATAACCACTGCGCATTCACTGCGCATGCACAGCTGAGACATTTTAGAGAGGGGAATTTGGTTAATATTGTTAGGGCCTCTGTTCGGGATTTCGTTAATATTGTGAGTGTCGAGTGTGTAGAAAAGTAATGTCATGAAATATCGAATTGAACAAAGTCGAATATCGAAAATCTCACCTAAAACTCGAAAAGTATTGAATTAAGAAAAGGCTGGAGTACAATAATGTACAGAAAAGGTGATATACCTCTGCAAAAAATTGCTTGCGCAATATTTTTGCGCAATGGAAATAAGTGCAAGATTGCCCGCTTTGCAAGCGGGACAATTTCTTGGCGGCAAGTTTTGAATTATAATTTGGTTTTATTTATTATAAAATATAAAAATCGCTTTGGAATATTTTGATTTAAATAATATACTGTAATTTTTTCTTTCCAATGCAATTTTTATAACTTATAATAATAAAGAAAACAAAATTATAATTTAAAACTTCCGGCCAAGAAGTTGTTCCGCTTGCAAAGCGGGAAATCTTTCATTCATTTCCATTGCGCAAGCAATTTTCTTGCAGAGGTATAATATCACCTTAAGATTCATGTATGTCTTCCCCCTCAAACATGTTAACCCAACCCTGGTTTCCATAAGATTCAAATGGAAACCAGGGTAGGGTTGACACGCCCATGAAGAAAGTCATACCATGAATCATACTGTACTAAACCCGAATAACAACCAATCAGATGTCGAACACAAAGCTTGCGCAGTAGGTATCAAGTTAGATTTCAGAAGTACGGACTTAGCATTTGAGAGAAACATGACTTGACTTTTGGGAGAACTTGAGATTGGGAAGTTGACATTTGAGAGACTCGAGTGTACATGATTGTGCTCAGGCTTTGCATGCATTGGCTTTGAATGTAGAAAATAACATAGAAGGGTAGTGCGATGACGGCCGGCAGTTGCACTAATTCTATTATAAAAAACACACATGAAAAATCTCGAATTGAAAAGAATCGAATGTCGAGCTTCAAGTTGTAGCATTGAATCCTATTATAAAAAAGACACATGAGAAAACTCGAATTCAAAAAAAATCGAATATCGAGCTTCGAGTTGTAGCATTGAATATGGAAAATAAACATAGAAAGGCATATATATTAAGAAAGCATGGGCATTGAATGTACAAAAGAACATTGAAGGTCAAAATATACGCTCGCCGAAGTGTCGAAACGTTTCGGCGTTTCACGACACCCTGTTCACACGATGCATTTTCCGCATTCGGAAAATGTAAGAAAAACTTGTGCAATGGCGGAAACTTTGAAATTACGAATAAGAAATATAATAAATTGTAATTTTAATATGAATGAATTGTTATAAAATATAGGTTTCTAGATTATGTGGTAAATATAGAAGAAAAATAAATTGCAAGATTAATTATTTATAATTTATTTATCTCTGTAAAGTAATTCAAAGCATCTTCGCATTTTATATTTATGGTTGGTTGTGTCTGTTGTGTTTAGACGCATTATTGACGGTTTTATGTGAAAAGTATGTGGGTAAGTAATAAATAATTGTTATTATAAGATAGTATAAAATATTAAACCAATTGAGTATATTGTACGTTATCTACACAGTTCAGAGGAAACATAACATCAAATGCTTGATTTGACTACATGTTATATTTATTTTATTATTCCGCTTATACATATATATATTTCTGAATTCATATAAACTATTATAATTATAATTGTATTACGTTTCAAATCGCCACAACGAACCATGAACACTGCGATGACGAACAAAAAAAGGAAAATGCTTCGTGTGAATATGGTGCCGTGAAACGCCGAAACGTTTCGACACATCGGGGAGCATGTATTTTGGCCTTGGAAGGCACATAGGGCGATGACGGCCGCGTAGACGTCGTCAGGCTAACGTCCGATGATTGCGTTTTGCGTTGCGTAGTAATGAGAGATTAAGAAAAAAAGTATACTAGTGTAAAAAAAGTATCACGAAAGTTGAAAATAACTGAGGCAGCGCTAGAAATAACTTCGCTCTAGGGTCCCTAGAAAATAGAGTTTACTACCCGCTACCGAATTTGGAAAGAAATTTTGAACATTTCATCAATTTTCGTGCAGATTTCGAAATAAGTTAATAAAAATTAAATATCATAAAAGAAATCGTGAATATGTAAATCAGATCAAAAGTTTTAGAAGTTTAAAGAAACAAATTTTTTTTTAACAACAAAACAAAAAATTCAAATACCCGTAACTTCCTAGAAAGGTTTTCTTTCATAAATCGGCCTATGAGTTTATGTGCTTACATCAGATTTTATATGAGATTATGAGTTAATGATTCATGAGTTTAGTTCAAATCAGCGCTGGAGTTTTCGACCTTACTATGTACTCTACGACTTATCCATACTTTGTGACCCGGTTTTTATCATTTTTACCCCCTCCCCCTCCTCGGTGACCATCCGTACTATATGCCAAAACGCCTTCCCCCTCTATTTTTCACGTGGTAATTCATAAATATGGTTTTAAATTATTTTTTGCAATCAGAAAGTTAAAAAACATAATTTGGCTCATATTTGTCTTTTTTAATATGCTGAATTGTTGCCACCATGATGTAACTGTTATTCATATGAAGCTAAAATAAAAAAAATCCTAATTACATATTTTAGGAAAAAAGTATAATATATTGAACAACGAGCGAAGCGAGTGCGCACACCCGCAAGTGTGGGAAATCGGCGAACTCGCACGAGTTGATCATACTATTTTTTTTTAAAGTGCGTAACAAAATGTGGCGAATTAAAAAACGGTGTGGGGGGGGGATGTGGCGACGAGGAACGGGGGTTCTGTAGGTTATGTATACGGTTATGTATAGTTTATGCAGTTAGTCAAAATTAAAGAGAATTGGGATTCTCCGAATCTCTGTTGTTTTCTTTTGACTCTCCGTGCGTGGAATTGGATTTTCACATACCAAGAGATAGCGGTAGCGTCGATTAGCGTGAATAAATATATTTTTTTGCGTGAAAAAATAATTAGAGACATTTACGAAATGACGTTTAAAGCTCTGCAGGAATGGTTTCGTGGGGAATTTATCATTTTACGATTGCAAAACAGACATAGAAAGTGACGTTTGTTATGCACGTAGAGAAAAAATAAAATCTCATAAATTATAACATTTACAAACAAAGTCAATGCACGCGCAAAGCGATCATTTGTGCTAGTTAATGTGAAAAATTCAACAGAAGTAGAAAGAACTGGAAAAAAGTTATTTAATATACCTTAACTTAATATAAATACCTTACGTGTATTTTGTCATCTACAAAATAGTTGCACGACTTTAACTGGATCGTCCTGACGCATCCATCATATTCCCCGGATTGTCCAACTACCACTTGATTTGGTTTTGGCAAAATTACTTAAACGGAAAATCATTTGATGATTTCAAGGACGTCGAGCACGTTAATGATTTTATTTATTAAGCTCACAATTTTGTTTTATTTATTTATATCTCTTGTAAGACTATTTTTCTTACTTTAATTAGTCTAAAAATTATTTTTATTTCAGGATCCTGCGGGGATTTTTGAGCTGATTGAAGTTGTCGGAAATGGCACATATGGGCAAGTTTATAAAGTAAGTTTGAAAATATTTCGATTTGAATACACTATAAATTTTCGAATTTCTCACTATTTATCTATATGTATATCTATATGTCATACCTATTTGGCTTTAAGAATTTTCGTCACTTTGTGATGATTCCATTATACTCAGATGCTCGATTCAGAACAAAGAGCATATTTTTAGGAGAAATAATTCATATTGCTTTGACTGGGATGCATGTCTGTATCTAGTGTACAAATTACTTGTCGTAATTTACACTTTCATTTTCAACAACACATGTATCAGAAAGCGCTATACTTTGTTTACAAAAATGTCAAATTACCTTGATTTTCTTGAAAACCAACCGTGAGAGAAAGCATCCGAATTCAGGAAGTTGACGTTAATTTGATATTTCCACTAATTAAATGTTGTTCAGAAACGTGTTACCTTTGCTCTCTATTGTGTCGCAGATTTTTTAATAATAATTCTTTTTGAATAAATGAAAATTAGAGCATCGTTAATCGTTATTTTGGTTATAAATATCGAGAACAGATCGAAAAACGCAAAACAACGAAAGCATCTTGAACGCGCCAAACATGCATTTGGCGTGCGTTTGAAGCAAATGACCTTGAAAATTTAACTCAAGGTCAAAATTGATGGTACAGTTAAATGGCCCTCTCGTTCCTGGTCAACTTTCGTCTAAACCATTTTTTCGTAAATAAAGTATTTTGGAAGATACTTGTAGATTAAAATGGATCACCCTGTATTTTAGATCAAAAACTAAACGCGTTTTTCTCAAAACAACGTTTTTCGACCTGGCGTGCATGATTCAGAAAAAAATATTGGACCGATCGGTAGTGATGCATTCAAGCGAGACAAGACAATAAAACTCAAGTTCAATAATTTGAATCGAACTTTAAGACAAGAAAATTAATCTCGTCTTGACATTTCAGTCAAGAAAATCAATAAACCAACGAGAACAAGCGATAATATTGAACGCTGTCTTTGCTCCAAATGTCACTTTGAGATACATTAAAAATAGTTTTTTTTTTTAAAACTATAACTTCCTAAATTGTCAGAGTAAACAAAAATCTGACAAATTTGGTTGAAAAAGGTATTAACTGATTTTTTAATGACAAATGGGAGGCATTCATATTTGAATATCGAATATGCGTTTAAACCTGCAAAGAAAATTTTTGCGTAACATTATTGTTATTATTAGTCGCAGCCTTTCAAGTATTGGAAAATTAAAATATTTTATGTTATTTCCAAATAAAAAACCTATTTACACATCCCTAGTGCTCTGTGGAAAATATTTTATGAATATAATGTTTTCTATTCATATTGTGATAAACTTCTATTTCAGAAAGAATCTAAATTTTGCTTCAAAATTAAATGCAAATTTTAAAGAATACGTGGGTACATAGCCATTCTTAAAATAATCCAACTGGATGGTTTGTATTAGCAGATCTAATCCGAAAAATTCTGTCCGGATCTGAGTCAGATTCGATCCAAAACTTTTCAAATCAGATCTCTGTCTGGTAGATTCGATTAAAAAATTGAGTCGCCTCCACCCAAATAAGATGGAAAATTTTTTCTGATTTTTTAATGGATGAATCCAACTCGAAACTTTTTGTCTCGATTCTACAGTAAATTCTACTCGAAAATATCTAATTGAATTCGTCTGACAAAGAACTAGAAATATTTTGAATAAAATCTCTAAGATTCGATTCGATTTATTTATTTTTATGCCAGCAGAGTTTTAAGTAAACAATAAATAAAATGAATAAAAGGAAACTTAAATTCAGTTCCATTTTTATAAATGGAAAAACTTCAAACATCAGCTGATGTTCTAGAAAGACGATGATCTTTGATAACTGAGTTCAAGCTGCGGGTCATCCAGGAGTTTAAACAGATTGAGCTTCTGGCAGATTCATTATTTAAGCGATTACGTTGTTTGCGCAGAATTAAGCCGGTCTTAGAAAAGAGACGTTCAGCTGAAACCAATGTTGCTTGTATACTGAAGAAATCTCTAGCCATTCGATTTAAATTAGGGTAGATATCTTGGTGCTGCTTCCACCATTGAGAAATATCAGTATCTCTAACTGCGCGAGGAGCTTGTAAATACCTATTAATCTCATCGCGCCATCCTGATCCAGAAACTCTACTATAAAGACACCGAGTGTCCAAATGATCATCATCAGCATCGTCATCTTGATCTTCTTCATTTATGTCATTTGAGTTCGATGGTGACATAAAGTAAATTTCACTGTAAATAGTCTCAAACTTCTGTAAAGATGTGGATGACATTTCTTTACACCATTTCGTCATAGCGAACGTTTCAAATTTATGCCTTGGATCAAGAATCAGTAAGGCGTAGTAAATCCAATTACATTTTTTATAATGCTTCAGAAGTTTAGCCAGAGCAGCTTGAAGAGCATTGCGGAGTTTTATGTCATTTATATTTCGCCGTGGATTTTCGTTGATATTTCCTACCGCAAATTCAAGCTTGTCCAATAGCAAATTGAAACCGACTACAACCAATGGAAGGGTTATATATTTGTCTCCACAAAGCTCCGTAGAAAGCGTTTTGAAATGTCTTAGATATTTTTGAATACTTTCTAAAAGCATCCATTCGGATGGAGAAAGGCCCAGAGGTTGTATTTCAGCATTGCTGTTACATAAGAATTCCAAAGCTTTTTTCATTTTAAGAGCTATACAACTCATGTCAAAAGCAGAATTCCACCTCGTTGAGACATCCAAAATTGGAGATGACATTTTAACCCCCATTACATCGCAGACAGATTTAAATTTTTACGCCATTGCTCAGAGTATTTGAGTTTCTTGAAAAGGTTTCTTAATTGAACCATTACTTTTGAATCCTACGTGATTTCTTTGTAACTTTCCTGATTTTCTGGCGCTTCTTCATTGTTGTCATCACAACTGTCCAATTCTTCACAAGCTTCGTCAATTTCTAGATCGCGAAGCATATCTTGAGCAGCTGGATTGATAATGTGTGCAAATCAACGGAAGTGTAAATCATTAGGGTCAAAGTAGGTGCCGAAAAGTGCATTGATTAAATTCGTTAGGTTTTCCATGAATTTTGCATTCGCTGCAACATTATCCATTGTTATTCCTTACAATTTCTCTGTCAATCCATAATCTTTCAGGACACGCAAAAACAAATTGGCGATGTCTTTTCTTGTATGATTTCCATGTGATGGAAGAAAATCAATCATCAAAGATCTCAATATCCAGTCTTCATCAATGAAGTGACCCGTGATGCCATAATGGGATTTGCCATTGATTGAAGTCCAGCCATCTATTGTATAGGATATTTTAGATCTATTGTGATGCAGGATTTCTAAAAATACTGTCTGAGTTTCTTCGAAGCGAGATATTGCTAATTTTCTCATCTTATTTCGTTTAGGCACTTCTGCTTTGTCAAATAAATACTTGGTAACGCTTTCCGTTTCTTCGTCGTCAAAAAAATTGAATGGAAGATATTTCTTTGCTGACCAATCGACCAACAACTTTTTGAATTCTTTTTGATCGAAGCTCATCTAAAAATAATAGATTATTAAATTTTGTAGACCTTGAATATAATTGAGTATCATTAAATTACTTTCAGCAAAGTTTACGCTAGGATAAAATAAGCGTTTTTTTTTTGGTTTCTACGATTGTCAAAAATTTGTTAAAGTCTTCTTAATTTTTGTACAATTTTAGGCACATTTCGAACATGGGAAATTTTCTAGATATTGAAAGACACTATGCGATAAGTTTTAGAGCTTCTATTAAAAGTTTTATTTATTTTAAGGGCATGTATTACTTACCCGATCCCTACCTTATCGACATTTTTTTCTCTGTAACGCTATGTCTACATTTATAAAGATATCAAATTGAAAATTTATAAAATTAAAGAAAATATGCTAATGTATGTTTGTATGGTCTTAACTTTTCCTTAAGGCTTTAGCTTCAAATATAGAAATTTTCAATGTGGTATCTCAATAAATGTAGACGTAGGGTTACAGAGAAAAAAATGTCGGTAAGGTAGGGATCGGGTAAGTAATACATGCCCTTAAGGACTCCACAAAAAAAGATTTTCTTCTATATAATCCGAAATTAAAGTCTGAACAAATTTTTAAAAATTAGGCACATTGTGTAGGTTAAGAAAAAAAATTATCATTCATGATTGAAATATAAAGAAATACAAATAAACCTTTCATTTTTTGGATTTTGATACTACGGAATCTCCATAAATATCTTTATAAGCATCCTGATGATAATTCTCCAAATGTCTCATCAAACCAGAAGTATTGCTATTTTTCATGCGTATGATTCGTTCACTACCTTTCTCTGCACACAATTTACACGTGGCGGCTTTGTTTTTCTCAGGGTCTACATGAATTTCAAAAGTTTCTTTGAATTTCCTATTGCGATCGCCTTTCTAGCTTGGCTCAGGTGGAGTATCATCCATTTCATGGGGTAAATCAGAACACATTTAAATAAACTGTCACATGTAATTTGTCAAAGTGACAGTTCCATTTGACAGATCAATATTCAATAATATCGCTCGATTTTCTTAGAAAATGACAGAAGAGACGATAAAAAACAAAAGATGTTTAAAAAATCTCGTTGCCAATATTTTTTCAATATCGAGCGATAAACTCAAGAATCAATAAATTCTTGTCTTGTCGTGCATCACTACCAATCGGGCTGAAATTTGGATATGTCATTTTACACATATGTCTTTATGGTGTAAACCAAAATCATAATTATTGATTAATATTTAACCCTTTTTTAAACAATTTACGGTTAAAAAATGGTGACAATTTTTCAATTCGGCCATTTTGTATTATTTTTTTTTCGGATTTCAATTATTTTGGTTCATGCGATAGCGACATATGTTTTGAATAACATATCCAAATTTCAGCCCGATCAGTCCAATAGTTTTTTCTGAATCATGCACGCCAGTTTTTAAAATGGGTAACTTCCGGCAGCCATACCAACCAGATTTATTATTAAAAAAAATTTTGTAATAGTGTTTTATATCTATAATCATATGTGAAAAGTTAGGATCTGTAATATAAATTTTAATTTGATAAAAAAATTCTTAAAAAAAAAGGTGAAAACTTTGGTACGAACCCCTTAAGGGGCTATGCTAGTTTCTCGGACGAATAAAACAGCAATTTTGGAATATTAAAAAAAAAAGAAACTACACGTTTAATCATTCTAAAATTTTTGCAGTATATTGTACATGTCTTCACGTATTTATCATAAAATTTTTGTCAAAAAATATTCATTGGAAGCGGAGATAAAAGACGAACTGCAAAGGTCCTTTAAACAAAGTTGAAATACATGAGGTTCTCTAGAGGATGGACCTCTAGCTTTTGAAAATAGTAAAAATTATAAAAATGGCGTAGTTTTAAAAAAAAATTTCAATTTTTGCTTTAAAAAAACGCTCGTTTTTTATTTATAAAAGTTGTAATTTTTTAAATAACAAATAGCTGAAGGTCCATCCGCTGTGGAAACATATAATAAAGACTGTAAAAATTTAAAGTTGATCGGATGATTAGTTTGCGAGCTACACCGTCACCCGATTTTAAAAATGCAGTTTTGAGAAAAACGCATTTAAAATTTTCAACGAAGATTTTATTTGTGGTAAATTTTCTCTTCCTATTGCGCGATTTGATGACCTGTTTTGCTCTAGAGCCTTTTTTATGGTTGTATGAAGGCTTTTCACTCATTTAAAAAATTTTTTGAACATATTTTTTGTTTGTTTTCTAGCCCGCAATTATCTTAGCGCTAATGAACAGTTCCGCTTTAAAGTGCTCCCATTTAAAAACTATTAGAGATATCGATTTAAAATGTTGGGTACTTCTTTTTAGGATGATTAGCTATGAAAAATCCTTTCTTAAAAAATAGATGACCTGTCGAGTGTCCGCAGGTTATTCGTGATCTGATTCGTTGAGAGATGATCACGTGGGATCATCACAAGTGCGTAACGTGAAGTAATTATATAGGCGCGTGAAGCGCGGTGTGATGTTTTAGTGCAAAAGAAAAAAGATCGATTTTTTGAAAATGAGAAACCAGCATAACCCCTTAATTGCATTTTTATAAACAATTTACTGCTCTTTTTATGTCAAAAAATGAATTTTTTTTTTCAAAAGTGCACCATTTCTACCAAAAAATGGATATAAAAAAAATCCTACGTACTTCTCTAGCTAATAGTATATAGTTCAAGAAAAACTTTGGGTTTTTATTCCAGGTCTCATAGTTCTCCAGATATGAGTCCGCCCGCGGAGTACCATTTCAAAAACACTTTGCCGGAGATTACGTGTATCGCCGCCATTTTATACGAAAAAAATATTAAATTTTTTTTTTCATACATTAATATGTGTTACATGAACTTTCTGAAAAGAAATTCTATTCCTTTTCCCCTACTCCCAAAATAAATTGTTAAAATTAGTTTCTTTTTCGGCTGCTAGAGTGATATTACCCCTTAAAATATAATCTTACATAATCACAAATCATGTCGTAATATTTCTTACTTGCGCTACTCGCCGGACTTTTTTCACTTAATTTTTTCTGGGGCACTTTCATTTTAATTTATCTATTTATAGAAAACTTTTCCAATGATTATTATTATGAATAAAATAATAAAAATGACACAAAAGTCACAAAATTTTAATCGTTGCAATAGATATTTTTAAAACATTTGAAATTTGATTGTGTTGAGCAATAGCTTGTGTACGATGCATACTCACACAACTACAGACAATCATCAGCGCCATCTAAAATATGAAACCCGTATGCTTCCGCTATAAACACTATACCGGAAAAGCCTATCTTAGTTTCCACCCATTGGTTTTCGATAAATCGACCAACGTTCTTGTTAAACAGACTGTAAATGATTTGTCTAGACTCGAATCTTACTTTCCATGTAGAAAACATGTTAAAGAAAGTTATAGCTTATGCTATTCACTTATATTTGTAAATTGAATGCGAAAGTTTGCTACAGCGTTTCTTTTTTAACTACAAATATTTGTAGAAAGTTTAATAAAGTAGTCAGAACCACCAACAAAATCTCAAAAGCTAGAAAACTATTTTTTGGCAAGGTTGGATTTGAAATTAATCCACCTATTATTATTTCAGGGTCGGCACACCAAAACTGGACAACTTGCAGCTATCAAAGTCATGGATGTTACTGAGGTATGAAAAGTTTATATAATGAATAGGTATCTTAATTGAATCAAAATTTAAAACAATTTAAATTTATTTATTGGATTCAGATATGAAAAAAGTATTTATGGTTTCTTCGAACATTTTAAAAATAATTTTCAACAATTTTTGTCTTCAAATAGTTGCAAGACAAAAACAATAGTTTCTTTTCAAAACATTGGAAGTAGTTTGGGAATAATCTTTATTTTTATAACTGTTCCTTAATCTGTATGTATAAGGAACTTGAAGTCACGTACACCTTGAAAAAAGTTTCTTTGATTCAAGGCATTTCTAGTATTGACATATGGTCAAAGAATCATTTTTTTTATTTAAAGTCATTTTTATTTTAAATTTTAAATTTAATTTAATTAAATATTTCTTTAAAGGGTTACTCTACTTTATACGCTAAAAAAAGAGCTGTTTTTCGAGATTTTTTTTTGAGTATGTCATGAAAGATATGGATATAAATATTTTTAGGTATGATAAAATATGTCTTAAAATACGTAAAAAAAAATTTTTATTTATTTTATTGCATTATTATTCTTTTAAGCGCGTTTTTCTGAAAACAGTGTTTTGAAAACGGTATCAAGGATTTTAGGAAAACTATTCATCCAATCCTTATGAAATCTAAACCACACATTCTATACATATTGAACTAGGTCTGTAACCTCTAATATATTAAAATATCACATCTTTACTAATTGTTTAAAGAAAAAAACACAGAAAAAAATTAAGTTTTGTTTTCTTTTTTCGATTTTTTCCGCTATTTTGTTATTTTTTCATAAATATTAATTATTAGAGGTTACAGACCTAGTATTTGTCATAGTGAATCTTATCCGTGTTGATTTTTTTTAAGCTAGCCTCTACCCAGATTTCCCTGGTGCCGTTTACCCTTTTGATTTTGAGAAGCATACGCGCGTCCATTATTTTTAATATAAACATGGAATAAAGTTAATAAAAAAAAATTTGTTTACGTAGTTTAAGACATATTCTATCATACCTAAAAATATTTATTTCCATATGTTTCATGATATACTAAAAAAAATGTTCAAAAATAGCTCTTTTTTTAGCGTTTAAAGTAGAATAACCCCTTAATTCAAAGTGGAAAATTTTTTTCTAAATTAAAGAAATATTTGATAGCTTCAAATGGAAAATTTCTTTAAAATAAAGAAATAGAATTTCCCCTTTCCCTTAGTCATCTTTTACCTTATTTCGAATAAGCTCAAATTTTACACAAATTATTTCTACATAAAATGGAACTAAATTGCGCGTAACGCTAAAAAAAATGCTTGTCAGCAGTAAATAAGGGCCTTAGAGTCACCCTATATGAAGCCCTCTAGACTATCTTCTACTAGAGTATTTCGAGTAGCTTTATTTCTGGCATACTTTTTCGAATTTTTCTTGAAAACAATTGGTTATACAAGAAAAAGTCTTAGACAAAAATAAGCGTATTTTTAGTAGATCTACAACTTTTGTATTACGCTTTTTTGTATATAATTAAAATTTTGCGAAGTAAACAAATAAAATATATTTTTTCTTCAATTGTATACGCTTTTTTAAGGGCCCAAGGGCACCCTCGCTCTTATTCCAAATAATCTCAAACTTTATACGGATGAGTTTCGCCGGTGCGTGTGCGGTTATTGTCGGTACCTGCGAAAAGTAAGCGGTGTAAGGCGTTGCGCAAGCGTACCGTCGTCGGCAGACGAGACGAGCATCGTCTCCTAGACTTTGCCTCCTGAACCCGTCTCTCTCGGAGCGTTGAGAGAGAGGGGCTGGGGGAGGCGTATCGGTTGTCAATCGTGACACTTCTACGGTAATTAACGGTCCTTAGGTCGGTCCAGGATAGACGGCTATGGTTGCGCTCTCTAGTCGCCCATCCTTTAGCCAGGTGTACGGCTGTAGTTGCGCCTGCCAGTCGCAAACTTGATGAACTGCCCCTAAAGATGGCGTTCGGTGTATCCCCCCAGTTTAGTCTGAGATACACGGCTATGGTTGCGTCCGCTAGTCATGTATCTGTTTGTCAGGTGTACGGCCGTAGTTGCACCTGGCAGTCGTACACTTGGCGGACTCAACCCGGAGAAGATGTTTAGGTGGTTCCCGGTCGTCCTGCTATGGTTTGGCCAATTTCGTCGTCAAGGTTGGACCACCCAAAGTTTTTCTTTAAATGAAGATATTGTAACATAATAACAAAAATAACATTATATAACTGGATTGTTACCTTGAATTATAGGAGAAAGACGAATTTTTTAGAAGAAAATTTTTTTCATATTAGTTTTTTGACTACATTTTTTTTAATCTTATTTTTCTTTCAGTCGAAGTAATTTCTTTCTAGTTCACAAAATTTATAATACTTTAATCTAACTTTTGTACTATATTGAAGTATCTACTGAAATTATTTTTTAAACAAAAGATATGGACAAGAGTCAAAACTATGACCAACCTTGACGACATTCCCCTACCTCGATGAGATCTACAACTTTTGTTTGATTTTTTTTTTATATTTTGCATATTAGCTGAGATAAACGCAAAAAACCATGATTTTTATGATTTCACTATCATATTCGTAATCAGCGCATCAAAATACATTGTTATACAAGTTTCAAGGAAATCGCAGACGTACCTTTTTCAAAAGTTCACCCAAATTGGATATATGCAATTGGAGACTGCAACGCTGAAAGACCTATATGGGTGATTCCTAGATAGTTGTGATTTTCTATGTCCAGTAGTTTCTTTATCATTCAAAATATTTTTGAAGTGAAACTTCTTTGCGCTCGTCTTGAGGGTAAACAATTGTCTACCATTCGATATATCGATAGTGTGTCGCACATAGGTTTAGTAAAGGACAGAGTAAATAAAGAATGGGCGAGTGAAAGATAAAGCAAACTCGAGCAGAAGTTCTCGAACTTGACTTCATGATCTACGAGACGTTTGATACATTGAATTGTGTCACATGTTCATCAAAACATCAATTATGAGAATTTGTTGCGTGTCAGGATGCGACACAACTGCGGAAGATATTTTCCGGACCTTATTCAAATTCCCAAGTAAAGTAAACAATATTAGGGATGACTTAACCCTTTCAGGGGTTTTTGGTTTGTTTATTTATATGTCTAATATTATTTTAAAGAATTTGATTAATTAAAATATTTGTGTAAAAGAATTGTAAACACTAACGTCTAACAATAATTGAAAGACAGTTTAAAACAAATACTATACCGACATACGATTACAAATACGGGCCAGTAAAAAAAATAAAGTTATGTTTTAAAGAACATAAGGCAGACGGGAAACTTCGGGTGTTGTTTGCGAATGAAAATAAAGTAAGTGAAAGATTAAAAATAATACAAAGACGGCACATAAAAAAAAGTAATTGAAAATGAAAATAAAGTAAGTGAAAGATTAAAAATCAATACAAATACAGCACATAAAAAAAACAATGAATAATTAGAGTGAGTTTAAAAATTTTTCTATTAAAAAGTAAAAATTTCACTTCTCTTGCCTAGCTTAAATCGTATTAAATTTGTGTAAAATTTCACCCTCTCAGTGCAAGAGAAGTGAAACTTTCACGTCAAATTTTTACTTTTTAATAGAAAAATTTTGAAACTCACTCTAGTTATTCATTGTTTTTTTATGCGCTGTATTTGTATTGATTTTTAATCTTTCAATTACTTTTTTTATTTGCCGTATTTGTATTATTTTTTTTTTATTATTAAAAAATTATAACTATGATAAATTTGACAGTATTCTACCATCTACGTTGCATATTAAAGCATAAGTAGTCATGGATCATATATAACTTACATAAATACACTCAAAATGTCAGTACCATGGCATGTTCGATTCTCGTTTTTCAAATTAAATGTATAATTTTCTATAAAGATTCATTTTATAATTTAAAGTTTAGCTTTTATAATTATAACTAAAATCTAATGTATATTCCAGCAAATTATCCTGCACTTGTACCAAAATATTGATTGGTAGAAAGGAATAATTATCATTAATTTATGTCGTGAGATTTTATTCAATTTTTAAATTTAAAATATTTGCCGTCTAAACGCTATTTTTCATTCAGTTTCGTTCGCTCCCTCTGGTGGTATTTTAAAGAAGGACTATTTGTGTAGGGTTTACAGCTGTGTGTTTATTTTTAGTTCTAGCATTACGACAGAAATAAGTTGTTTTGTTTTGAAAAAGGTATGTCATAAAATTACGTGTCAGTACCATGGTATTGAACTTTACGCGTATTAATACAATGTTCAGATTAATTATACTGAATATATATTTAATTATACGTGTACAATCAAAATTATTTGGAAAATCATTTTAATTATGTGCTAAAAATTAGGTTCGGTCGTTTATAAACTTAACGTCAGTACCGTGGATGTCAGTACCATGGTAAGAATAACAAATAATTTTTTAATATACAGGGTGTATCACGACCTCTATCATTAATTGAAACTACAAATACTGGAGTCAAAACTAAGTCGAAAATTCCCAAAAATCGCTTTTTTGACTAAAACCAATTTTTTATTTCTTTGATTTTGTTGACAAATAAAGGTCTACATGTACTTTACAAGCTCTGTAAATTTCATCTTTCCGTACGCAGGACGTTGCATTTTAATTTTTTTCTCATAAACTATTGACTTGCCCAAGATGAAATTTATAGAGCTTGTAAATTTTTGAAATTTTTCAAAAATATTTATTGTGGTTTTTCTAGACTAGTAAAGGACTGATTCCATCGAATTACACGAAAATCCCATTCAAGTACGGAAATTTATGTGATCACTTGATGTGAGCTTTCTTTTGAGACGAAAAAAACATCCCTTTTTGAGATACTGTCAAAATTATTTTTGATTTTCAAAAAAATCGGTCAAATTTTGGATTAAAAAATATTTATATTTTTTTGTTTTAAAGACTGAAGAAAAACCTGTCGAAAACGTGTTGGACAAAATTTTCTAAATGCCATAGGTTATTAGTTACATGGAGCTGTTTGACAAAAATGTCAAAATTCCACCCCCTCCAACTCGGCAAGTTTTTGACCCATCTCTTTCAAATTTGGTGTGATAACTACTAATCAATAGGACTAAACTTTGTGCAAGTTTGAGCCCGATCGGACAACATCGGATTCAAAAGTGTGTTCACTTGATATGAAATCCCCCATTAATATATGTGCCGTTCCATACAAAATTTACAATCAAAAATTTATTTCGCGCGAAATATTTTTTTTGTGTTTTTTGGTCAAAAATATTGTACACGTATTTTTTTATTTCGACCTGATCTTTAAAATTTCGGAGTTGTGAATTTTAAAAATTTTCACACTCGAAAAATATACCTCTAAATATTTGCGTATAAGAAAAAAAGAATTCTATTACAAAGATAAGTGGTTATAGTAAAATTTAGGATTTTCTCTCAGCTTTTCAAGAAGCATTACAAGAAATTCATTAGTCCAATTGTTTATAAAAATATGGCCTATTTTTATAAACAAATCATATTTCTAAACTTTGGAACTAATTTTTTTTATTGAAAAATGTACTTCAGAGACTTTAGTAACTACTCACAAAATTTGGGAATGGACCGTTGAAAATTGTGTCAAAGGAACATCGAGCACGTTAGCTGATATTCAAAAATTTATTACAAACACAATTTTTAACGGTCCATTCCCAAATTTTGGGAGTAGTTACTAAAGTCTCTGAAGTACATTTTTCAATAAAAAAAATTAGTTCCAAAGTTTAAAAATATGATTTGTTTATAAAAATAGGCCATATTTTTATAAACAATTGGACTAATGAATTTCTTGTAATGCTTCTTGAAAAGCTGAGAGAAAATCCTAAATTTTACTATAGCCACTTATCTTTGTAATAGAATTCTTTTTTTCTTATACGCAAATATTTAGAGGTATATTTTTTGAGTGTGCAAATTTTGAAAATTCACAACTCCGCAATTTTAAAGATCAGGTCGAAATAAAAAAATACATGTACAATATTTTTGACCAAAAAACACAAAAAAAAATATTTCGCGCGAAATAAATATTTGATTGTAAATTTTATATGGAATGGCCCATATATATTTATATACATATATATTATTTATATATATGATATTATTTATATATACAGGGTGTCTAAAAAGTCCCGGGACGGTTAGATATTTCCTCAGGTAAAATATTTTTTTAAAAAGTGGAGATCATTCCTGAAGTAAATTTTAACGGGGAATTCAATGGTGACCTTCATTTGGACCTTGAAGTTGACCTTCATGACTTTTTGAAGATCAACTTTGTTTTTTTAAATGGCAACCCCCTTTTTTATATATTTTTTTCCAATTTTTGTCCTAATTTTTTGTCTATTAAAGTTGTAGTAGAACTACATTACAGGCTTAATTCTGAGCATAAAGAGGGAACAATAGTACCCAAAACATAGGTTTTGAAGCATTTTTAATTTTTTTATATTTGAGTTGTAAAAATCACAGTTTTCTGAGAATCACCCATATAGGACTTGAATTGGAAAATTGTAGCCATGGAGGTTTTAATCGTGGCCCATTTTCCATAAAAAAGTAGTATATTATGGACAGACTAATAAGGTAGCGGTTGGATGTACTAAACGCTTGTTTAGTCACTATTAGTACTCACAGTAACGTTTTGTATAATATACGAACTGAGGATGTAGTTTCTATTGCACAAATGGTCGCATACACGATTCTTCACACCTATCCTTAATCAAGAAGATGTTTAATGAAAATGACTAATGAAACAGTTTACGGTATCTTATTCCAGCTATTATATAATAGTTTTAAAAATTCATAAGTAGTTTTTTTTGCACAATTCCTATTCCTGTACCACTCTTAGCCTAACCCAGAACCACGACGTAAACGTGATTGTACAGCGGTTCGTTTTTTTTTGTTTTTTCCTGCTTTTTGTTTTTTCTTTTAATTCATGTAGTAATTTATTTAATAAAATGTTATAAGAATAATAAAAAGAACGGTACAGTTTAAACCAAATAATTTATACAGATGAGGTATCGAGAGCAAAAGGAAAGTAAGTATTGTTGCATAGGTAGAGTGACAAAAATCAGAGAAGCAAAAGAAATACACGTTTAATTTTAGTGGTAAAGCGATACAAAACTGAGTTAGAGGAAAAGGCGGACAGAGTAAAGTTGGAGGTAAGGAGGGACATATCTCATATCATACAATAAATTTTCGACTCAATTGTATCATAAATAATTGATTTGAACAATTAAAAATATAAGTACTGCTTTACCACTGAACGAGATATGTCCCTCTTTTCCTCCAACTCTGTTTTGTACCACTTAATTTACCACCGAAGGAGATATGTCCCTCTTTCTCTCCAACATTACTCTGTCCGTCTTTTTCTCCAACTCAGTTTTGTACCGCTTTACCATTGAACGAAATATGTCCCTCTTTTTCACCAACTTTACTCTGTCCGCCTTTTCCTCTAACTCAGTTTTGTACCACTTTACCACTAAAATTAAACGTGTATTTCTTTTGCTTCTCTGATTTTTATGTCACACTCTACCTATTCAATAATATTTACTTTCCTTTTGCTCTCGATGCCTCAAATGTTGTAACAAGGTAGTTACTCTAGTGGGTACGAGTAGGGGAGTCTGTCGAGAGTGAGTTGAAAAGTGTTCGAGTCAGTAAAAACTGACTCCGGCCGTCGTGAATCGAACCCTTAGCAAAGATATTATTACAGTAGATGCGGCGTTGAGCCAAAATTGCGTCCTAAATATATATAGGTAATCACTTTTTCTGTCCTATCGAAGTGCTGCCCTCTCACCGAACTATGAATTCGAGCACTGTTTTCCGTAAGATTTCGGATTTCGGTATATCAGAATTTAAAATTATGTTTTGAAGGTTAGGAAAGTTTGAAAACTTCATAAACATTACAAACAACCTCATATTATTAAAATACGTGTTAAAATTTATTAAGGTGTTATTCTACTTTATACGCTTAAAAAAAAGAGCTATTTTTCAACATTTTTTTTGAGTATGTCAAGAAAGATATGGATATAAATATTTTTAGGTATGATAAAACATGTTTTAAGAGGTCAGTCTAGTAACTCGCGCCGAAAAAAACGCGATTTTCGTGAATTTTTCTTGGGATACTGGATAAAGGTTATCATATAAAAGTTTTTAGGCTTATTAAATACACTCTTGAACTATATAAAATTTTTTTTTTATTTTTTACACTTTTACGACCACAAACGTCAGCCAAGCACAACACCTCGAAAAGAAGGTAGGTCCGCCTTATTGATAAAATCTCGGAGCAGGGTTGTCTGAAACAAAAAAATGAAAGTGCTTTAGATTCGGTAGGACAAATTTTATAAGGATCGGTCCAGTAGTTTCGAATATTTTATCAACAAGGCGAGTAAAAACGTTGTTTCGAGAAAAACGCGTTTAAAGTTTTTTTTACAGAAAATTCATAAAAAAATATTACTTACGCCTAGTCAGCGATGCCTGCACCGTACAAAATCCCTTCAGATCGTTTGAAGAGTTGACTTTCCTCCAATCTTTCCTGTCTCTGCTTTGTTCTGCCCTCTTTGGAAGCTTCCGATGAACGGCGGTTGCCTGTTTCGATACGCTGGCGGTCGCGAGATGTTACTCTTAAGGGCATGTATTACTTACCCGATCCCTACCTTGCCGACATTTTTTTCTCTGTAACGCTACGTCTACACTTATTGAGATACCACTTTGAAAATTTCTATATTTGAAGCTAAAGCCTTAAGGTACGTTTGTCTGGTCCTAAATATTGATATTTTTAAAAAAATAATTTTTTCAAAAAATTGTTTTTTATTGTTACAAAAATTTAAGATCAGACAAACATACATTAGCATATTTTCTTTAATTTTATAAATTTCAAATTTGATATCTTTATAAATGTAGACGTAGCGTTACAGAGAAAAAAATATCGATAAGGTAGGGATCGGGTAAGTAATACATGCCTTTAACGCGATCAGGCCGGTCAGCGCGCTCGAGGTATCTACCTTTGACGCTCAAAAGTAATGTTAGAGTTCTCGGATCGTTCTAAAATTTTGACACAATATTTCTGAGTATATTTACTTTCGAAATAAGTAAAAAAAAATATATTTTTTTCCAAAATGAGTTACTAGACTGACCCCTTAAAATATGTAAAAAAAATTGTTTTTTATTTATTTTATTGCATTGTTATTGTTTTAAACGCGTTTTTCTCAACGTTTTTAAAACGGTACCAAGGATTTTATGAAAACTACTCGACCGATCCTTATAAAATTTAAACCACACATTCTACACATATTGAACTAGGTCTGTTGCCTATAATATATTAAAAAATAACATTTTTACTAATTTTTTAAACAAAAAAACAGTGAAAAAATGCATTTTTTTTTACTTTTGTCCGCCATTTGTTATTTTTTCATAAATATTAATTATTATAGGCAACAGACCTAGTTTTAGTGATACTGAAGCAAACCTACTTCGGTTTTTTTTTTCAGCTAGCCGTTACCGAGATATCCCTGGTACCGTTTACCCTTTTGATTTTGGGAAGCCTACGCACAATCATTATTTTTAATGTAAACATTGAATAAAGTAATAAAAAATTTTTTTATGTAGTTTAATACATGTTTTATCATATCTAAAAATATTTACTTCCATATCGTTCATGATATACTCAAAAAAAATGTTCAAAAATAGCTCTTTTCTTCAGCTTATAAAGTAGAATAACCCTTTAAATACATGTTACAATTATGTTTATAATTAATATTATTCATTAATATTAATCAATGTTATTTATTAATATTATATTTGCCTTGAAAACTACCGTTGAAACGAAAAATATCAATTCTTCATAAAAATATGTACAGTTTATTCTCGGTTTAAAGAAAAATTAATTCTATTAGTCTACAGGAATATTTATAAACATTAGTTAATTCATTTTGAATTATACAAACAAATACCATATGTTTAAATAATTTTGTTTTCTCAAATTCATTTTTTTAAACAAAAATTATCATTATTGGTCTAGTACAATATTTATTACTATTATGGTTAATTTATTTTCGATTATTTAAACAAACTGAATTTGATTAAATAATTTTTTTTCGAATATTCTTTTTTATATATAAAAAATGATTACTGTTTATTTTGTGATTACTATTTATTTGCTTAGACAATTTTTGCTTGCGAAATTTTTTTTTAAAATAAAATAATTACTGCTGATCTATTGGAATATTTATAAATATTTATTTATTAATTTTTAATTATTTAAACAAATCCCATTTGTTTAAACAAATTTTCTTTCAATATTATAAAAATTTAAAAATTACTGCTGGTATATCCCAATATAATAAAAGTTTTGTCCATTTAGAATTTGAAGAGAAGGCACAAATTTACTGGTAACAAAACTTCGTATTTCTTATAAATTAATTTAATTACATAATAATGTATAAATGAGATATTTATATATCAAAAATATCTTTAAGTATAATAATTATTAAATGTTATGTTAGTTGAACAAGGAACCACTCACAACTTATTTTAGATTCTTATTAAATATTTGTATTGTTGGCTAGTGATTATTGACCCTACTCTTCGAAATGTTTTAAATAAATATACTTTCGAATCAATTTAAACAAACATTTTTTTTCATTTACAAATCTTTTAACTATCGTATAAGATGTTTTTCTCCAAGTTGTGATTTATTCATTAATAATAAATAAATAGAAAAATTTTGAATTCAATGAAAATTTCGTAATTGATTTTTTGATGAAGTTCTTAGAATATGATAATATTTTTTATCATCTGTTTATAAATGTCTCAGTAGAATTCCAACCCAAAAATGTTTTTAGCAAATGTTAATTTGTTTAAAAAATTATGGCCATAACATTCAAAAATGAAAACAATTACCATATTCCTATTATTATTAAAAATTCTATTTCTAAATACCGTAACAAAATGAGCATGTGGCACCGCTTTTCCCGCTCAGGTTTTATTGTTTTAATTGTGGGGAATTTATTTCAATTTTTTCAACAATATATATTTTTTCATCAAAATCGGTTCAACTACTTTATAGAAAAAAAGGTTTTTTAAATTTTCTTTTCCACTTCATAAACTCCTATAAAAATAAGTTTTCAAGGTTGATGTTTAAAGGGTTTTCATATTACATGTTTACCAATCTATGGTACCAATTCGGATTTGATAGGCGCAAAAAAAAAATTTTCACTATCGACAAGATTTGTAAATCTTTAATTCAAGACGATTAGTCTTTAAATGTTTCAGAGGGTTTCGGGGGGTGCAGCGGGGATTCGATAGGTGCAATCGGCGGGTAAAAGAGTGCGAGGGGTCCTCGCACCAGTGCCTCTACATTTGCCACGGGATAAATAAATCGGGGGGTGAAGAGTGTGGGGTAGCCTTTTAGACTGTCGCGCCAACTAGATTTGTCACGGGCAACTAGACCAGCACTGCATCTACTGTAATAATATCTTTGCCCTTGGCCACCGGCTCAAAGCCCGATACGCTACTACTGCGCCATGGAGTCGGGGTACTAGAACAGTTATGGCTAGCCCTTTCGAGTCCCAGCGTAACGTCACGCGTCGATCAGTCTATGGAGAGGAAGTGGAATTTGTGTGACATGTACCCACACCACGTCACACCTGGAAGTGGGAGTAGGGAGGCATCTAAGTTACGTCTCACGTAACAATGTGTAATGTAAAATTTAAATATGTATGGAGGAGTATTCTACAACCGTTTTTCTTAAACTTTCTTGATAGGATGGATCCTCTATTTTGTAGCGGTTCCAAACGTGTAAGAAAAGTTGCGCTTACGCCTTTCATTTCTGCTTTTAAAGCTATGAAAAAAATTGTCGCTAGTCGTGTAGGTGTCCATCACCTTCCAATAGTAGCCCCCCCCCTGATAAGGCTGCTGCTAACGAACGTGAGGTCTACGATAGAGCTCTTGTCTGCTCTTATGAACGTTGGTGTATCACCGCTCTTGAGTAGGACCACATCTAGCGTAGCCATAGCCTCTAGTAGTACCCTTCTTCGCGCATTAGTCTGCTTGCTGCCCCAGTCCACTGCCCAGGAGTTGAAGTCACCGGCAATCGCCACTGGGTAGTGCTGCTTCGCATCTTCAGTCAGTCGATCTAAAAAGTTAGTGAATACATCAATGGTAAGGCTAGGTGGTGCTTAGCAGCTGTAGAAACGAATTCCTTCTAACCATGCTGCCACGTATCCAGCTTCTCTGGTGCTTGCCCCTCCATGATTGACTACTTAGGTGTCTGTATGACTCTGTGATTAAGACTACATATAGCTTCAACTCGCGCACAGTTTGCATGAGCAAATCGTGCGCAGCCTCGCAATGATTATGGTTCAGCTGGAGTATAAGTACAGTATGTCAGTACTGATCGTCATCTTCTGGAGTGCCTTTTTGTAAATCGGGCATCTGCTGGTGCCAGCATAATGGGCAATATTTTGTGTGCCGTGTTGTTCAACATATAGAGAATACCTAGCCTCACTTTTACAGTCAGCGATTTTGTGATCTTTCTGTCCGCATTTAATGTAGACATGACCGATCCACAGTGCTATTGCAGAGAGTTGTAACGTGTCCGAAATGCTAACATTTAAAACATTGAGTTGGCCTCCTCACTGATCTCACTCGGTAGTTGGTCCAGCAAATTTTGATTTTGCTGTTTCCTTCGAGTATCATCTGAGCTAAAAGTGCTGGGACTGTGACAGTAGTTGTTCGGCTACCTCTAAAAGCCTTACGGAGTTTGATTTTCTTCATGTGTATGTCCCATCCATCACCAGCTGCGTTTAAGAGTGCTGCCTGGGTGTCATTCGGCTCCGACGTTTCATCAATATCTAGGACCTCGAGGTCTTGTTGCGATCCTTTACTGATTACTTAGCATCTTCTTTGATGATATCAGCAATGGTTTTCTGTATGGCTTTACCACTATCGGTGCTGTCCTTAGAGAGTATACAAGGACATCACCAGCCGCTGTTTTAGAGAGTTTCCCTACGGTCGTACTGACCTGCTCTTTAGAAACATCCCTTTTGATGCGCCCGAGTATCTCGGAGTATTTTCCCTTCGATACACTAGTTGCCTTTGTCTTAATCTCTCTGTGAATGTTGACCTTCGATTGAACGAGCTCATTCGGCCAGTGTCTCCAGATCGTGAGATTTTTCGGCCCCCACTCTACGACCCACGAGATCATGCTATCTTTCTCTATCAATAGGTTCGTGACTGTTGCTAGAGAGAGAAAGCATGAGCACGTGAGTCGTGTGGTGGGTGCCGAAAATCCCACGATCTGGTGACACTGTATTCAGCGTTTCGAGACTACTACGCATATATTTGTACGTGTTTGACGATATTTTATCCCAAATTTGAATGAAAAATATGGCAATTTGTAGGCACTACGCCCGTTGAGCCAAAACACCTTTTATGTCAGTGTGAGATTCTATGAAAAAGAATGTATCTGTATGAGACGTTTGAGTTACGGAGAATGTAGAGCGGGTAGAATGGAGGGGGAAAAAGAATCTTTCGACGCTACTCTTATTCCTGTAATCAAAGTATGACGTGTGTCAAACATTCATCATAAAATAATGGAATTCGGTTCGTAAACTAGGCTCACAGGTAATTTATTTATTTTATTTATTCTATTTATTGACATTTACTTTGGATTTTCATAATCATAGAAACGCCTATAAATTGTTAAAATAGTACATCTTAGAATTATTTGAGAAGAGAAATAAATAGAGATGCATTGCAAGAATTGACAATTATAAAAACGCCTATGAATTATCATTTCTTCGACTTAGGATTGACGTCAGAAGCGCCTGATCGTTGTCGATCCTTCTCAGAGCACAGTGGGATAGGATCCTGAAGAATTGGCCAAAAGTCCATTTTGTAGGATTAACAATTGAAGTTTTTTTTTTCTAAAATCTAAAATATTGACCAAAATATAAGCAGTTGATTTGAAAATTTACATTTATTTTTCTTGATGTTAAATTTGTTAAATATCTTGTAATGCAAGAAATATTTGAATGTAATATGGAAACTGTAATTTTCTTCACAATAATGAAGTTATATTAAAGTGAAAAATAATGCATATAAGTAAAAAAAGTTTACATTTTCTTACGAAAATCTACTTTCTTGAATAAAATATACGAAATAATTTGAAGTTGACACGCCGCTAAACAAGCGTACTCCGAGCTACCGAACATCTTCGACTTTTGACCATATTTTCGGGATTCTATCCCACTGCGCAGAGGAAGAAAGATTTGGAAATGGCAAGGATTGAACCGCTTATTCCTTATGATTTCGCTGGTGCTTTACCTACCATAGTAGCGCCTATTGATAGTTAAAGCGCACGAGTTTTCATCATGTGAGAGCTCACCGATCTGCTCGGTGGGACTCGCGCAGCTGAACTAAAGAATGTACGTTGTACGGATTCTATCCTATTATAAAAAGATCATTAGTAACGTAACGCGCTTTTTCCTTATTGTTCAGATGAAAGTGATGACGCGGCGTATATTGAATATGGCGCGTGACGCGGGAAATCTTAAATCTTAAATAAATATTTTAGATTAAACATCAATAGTAATTAATTGGCTATCAATTTTTTTTCTCTGCAAAATCACCATTGGAGGCGTGTTCATCATAATTTCTGTCTCTTACACTCAACTCAGAATTTTCACGGGTGTACCTTATCCTCTTCATCCTCTGCCTTTGCAAAAGATTAACTTATTTTGGAAGTTATGCACGATTGACTTACTGTTGTGAAATGTTCTCTTATCTCAATATTATTTTATTAATTGTAATATATTTACGTTTCAGGATGAAGAAGAAGAGATAAAATTAGAAATTAATGTCCTTAAAAGGGTAAGTGAACAAAAACTATATTTTTTGCTCCTCCCCCATCTAAAAACGCTCTTTTTAGTGTCAGCGGGCGTAAAGTAGTTTTTAGTGATGCCATCTTTACTCACGAGGACAAACTGCTATGCTTAGTTGATCTATATCCAACTTCATACTATTCGTGATATAGGAAGTGTCATACATAATTTATACAAAATGAAAAGAATCAATAGCATATTCTTAAAGTTTTCAATCTCGACGTTGCATTTTCAGAGGTAGCCGGACAAAAAATATCGTATTGGCGCATTCATCAAACTTCACACTCACCAAAATAACCTTCTTTACGCCCTTGATACACAATATACTATTGACTAATGGAGCGACTGACAGATATATAACAAATAACTAATGTAGTATATTTTTATTCACTTTACTATATTTGTCTATAGATGTTTAAACGTGAGTGAGAAATTGATCAGAGAAGAGTTGATAATAGTAGTTGATATGTCATCATTTTATGATGGGAGCAATTCAGGTGAAATTTTCCGATATCAGCAATCACAATAGGTTGAATGGATACATATTTTAAATTCTTAAATATTGTTTTTACTTCATACCGCAAGTGGTTGATCTATAATCTCATTAAGACCACTGTGTCGTAATACTGTAAGCTTTTTTGAGGTTAGCAGGTAGGCGGAATCATTTTCGGACGGATTAAGTAATGAGTATCGTCCCCTGAGCCCGTATCTCTCGGTATAGAGGTAAGACAGTGTTGTATGGTTAAAGAGAAGGATGAGGAGGACGTCTAGGTGGTCCGTGTGGTCTCTCAGGTACGGTCAGTCGGATGCGGTCGGTCCACCAAGTTGTTCCAGGTTAGGCCGGTTATGAGTTGACGAAACCTTTAGTTAAAAACGTACAGTCATAGTTGCATCCGGCAGTCGTACCTTTAGTGGACTTCCCAAGGTAGGGTCCCCTGCAGTAGTCAGTTAGGTTGTCCTGCTTGACGTCGTCCTTCATCTGGCAAATTATGTACGTAGTTGCTCTATTCGATCACAATTTTCCTTCGGCTACTACTTAGACATGCGTAGACTACTTAGGTCTTGCGTAGAGTCCTTAGAAAATAAAGTCTACCTTTGGAAAAAAAAATGGCGACCTGAGTGCGTGTATCCGTTAAAAATACTAGAAACTGTACTACTACTAATTCATTTTTCATCACAAGTCATACGTGCGAATTTTTTTCAATGTTTTTTTTTTATTTCTTGATATTTTTCGTTCAAATTACGTAACATTACACAAATAAATACATTTTCTCAAACTTACAGAGTTTATACCTAAATGCTCCAGATAGCAATTATGCGTGGCATAATAACCACATGCATGCTCATTCTCATTGCGTGCTTCACTCGCAAGTCTGAACGTGCCTATGGCGCGCGATTCGGTTGTCGCGCTTCGCACTTGGTGTTTTACAAGGTGTCCTATTTTAATTTATCACCCCAAATATTTTCTGAAATACACAATCTACAAAAAAATTATTGAGACAAAAGTTGTTCTAAACAGAGGGGGACATTTAGCGGTACTATTGATTTTGGCCTTGACGTCAATTTTAAAGGTCAAATGAAGGTCAAGACTCTTTTATTAATGTAAACACCTATTTTTGACTGCGGATTTGAAGAGAGCGGAAAATTTCACGTTTAAATAGTGACGTTAGAGAGGTCCCAAATCAAGGTAAAATTGCTAAAAAAAAAGGTCCCATTAATGGGTCAGTTAAAGGTCAAGACCTTTTTTTTAAATGGTAACCCCTATTTTTGACTGCGGATTTAAAAAGAGCAGCAAATTTGACCTTCAATGACTTTGAAAATATATCAGAAGGTCAAGATCGTGAAGATGGTTCGCACTTTTACAATTTATCGACTTGTTAAAAGCATATTGAAAGTTTACTGATTCCAGAAATCACGATCTATTCTAAAACGATGATTGACTCGAAGTCAAAATATCGTAACACCTATTCCGAACTCCTGATTCATCGTTTAAGTATCGATATTGATTATAGACAATCGATAGTTGCCGATCGTAAATATCGCGCGCTTATTTGAATTTGGTTTCGTTAATCATCATTTTATCATAAGTGTAAACTCGAAATATATCGAAAATCTTTGTTTAAAAAAGACAGCTTTATGGAAATATTTAAAATGGACAATTAACTAAATTATTATGACTAATGAAGTAATTAATTTAATTATTAATTAACCATTTAGTCAAATAATACTGTAAAACTATAAGAACAGTAGTTTTTTTTTTTAGAAATTGAAACCTTAATTAAAGATCCATACTACAGTGAAGGTAGTTAATTTTAAAAATAATCAAAAATAATTATTTTTCTTCAACACATGTCCAAAAAACGCACGTTTTCTAACGTGTAAAGCGGGCTGGACGTTGCAGCTTTCAGACCGATGACCAAAAAAGGGAAAAAAATCTGACAGGGTGAAAAAAACTCGTCATAGGTAAAAAAAAGATTCAGAACAGGGCAAAAAAGACTCAGAAGAGGGGAAAAAAGTTCAAATGTGCTGCCTCGAGTGGAAAGTCTTTGTACTTCGTCACGGCGTTTCAATATGCTATGGTTTTTCTGTTTTCATGGAAGTGTAACATCAAAATAGTTTTTCGAGTAAGCAGCGTCATGAGCAGTAAGATATCTAGTCTAGGAGAGTTAAACGATGAGTTCCGACGTATGAACAGCTATTTCTGTATTACTATATACACTGGTCACTCGGTTACAGTTCACTCAATTGTAGTATTCCTAGAACTTGAGTTCGCTCCCAAACTTAGATAAGGGAAGGGAGGAGTCCAGAGGGAGTCACCGCCAGCTCGGCAATACTGTAGCTACAAAGGTTGCAGTGCCCTAAGTCAGTTTTTACTGTGATTCAGTCGGTTCACTCATTCGCGGAAAGTAACCAATCAGACACAACCATTTAAAAGTAGCCAATCAACCATTTGCGCCATGCGCGACGCATGAGCATCAATGCACATCATTGTGGAGCCCGCAAAGGGAACACTGGTACATACGACCCTGATTTCTTTACCTGCGAAATTCGCTCACGACGAGTCTTGACAAACCGAGGCAAGACGATAACTGAGTGACCAGTGCATTATTGTACCAATCGTTTCTGTATTTCATTCTTTTGAGGTGTTTTTTTTTTTATACGGGGGACTCCGCCCCCAGAACCCTCCGTCCGGGCTCCACCAGACCCCATTGTTATGAATAAAAACTTGCGTTTTTTTTTTGAAATTTATTCAAGAAAATAACATATACACCACGGGAGGGAGGCATTTTTGTCGCGCTCGACAAAAAACGCCTGCTTTCCTCTCTTGGTGCATAATATACTATTTTTTTTATACCGTAAAATAGGTGTATGTACATATTTAGTTCAAAGAATGTAGAAAAAAATGTTTATAAATATATATTATTATAAATAATACATCAAAAAATATAGGATTAAAAAAAAGGCAAACGCGTGCGAAAGCACGCATTGGATCAGAATCAGCAAGAGGAAGATAAATATCTAATGTTATAAATTATAAATCTGTTCAAAATTACACATTATCTAGATTATCTATTTATTAATGTCTATATTAATAGTTTATAAAGCATCATGAAATATAACATTTAAAAACAAGGTAGTGTTGCCGATGACCGTGAAATTTTCCAGTTTCTGGGTAATTTCGACAATGTTGGGAATTTTTCAGAAAATCGACAAATACAGGAAAGGAGCGAAACAATCCATTTAAATTTGGTTCAATAATTAGTTTTTTTAGAAAATGTTTCAGAAAGTAATATTTATAATCGAAAATAGAAAATGAAGAAAACTTATTGAATAAAAATCGTTAAAAACAACCTAGTTTAAGTATTTCAACTTACTTTCCACATTAATAAAGAAGAATTATGTAATTAAAAAATTTTTAATCTACGTGTTTTTGCAATTTAAGTGTATTTTAATGTTATAAAATATTCGAGAAATTTTGAATTTGGTTCGGGTAAAATTGATTCCGCCGCCAGAATGCGTTGGAACATTGCGTTATCCTATTATAAATAGAACATGCATTTCAACTAACTTCATGGCGTTACCTTAATTTCTGACGTCAGCGTAACCACTGGTTACGCATGAAGTGAACAGTAAGCCTAATGACGTAAGCGTACTAACCTTAAAATATTTCAAATACGAATCACGCATGCTCAAGCGCGTAATCGGTCTCGTCCTATATTTAATTTTAATAAAACATGTTTACCCTAATGTATATAACTACTACATGTTTTGCGTTAAAAAAACAAAAACAGTGGATAATTATATTGTTCTAATTTACTACGTTTGCAGTTGTATTGGATGTTTAAGGTTTCACCTACTAAAAAAATTAAGTGTAGTTTTATAATAATATTTAAAATTAACAAATAATTTATAATAACTAATCAATTAATTTCATAATAATTAATTAGTCGTTTATTTCAAATAATACTGTGCACAACTATAAATGCGATGTTTTTTTAAGAAGCAAAACACATGTAATTATTCAATTTATAAAATATAAGAAAATAGTATAATAAATACATATATAATAAATATATACAGTGGGACCTCGTTCATGTTGCACGCGTTCGTGTCTCTGTCGCATTCGTGTCGTGGTCAGGTGACCCCTCAAAACTTCGGTCCTGTCGCGGAAGTTACGTCAAAAAGTTGCGCGCGCATCACAATCAAATGCTATCCCTACCAATGTCTAGTCATGTTTTATTGTACATACCCCTTTTATAACTCATTCTATCTAAGTACACCCCTGAAATGACCGGAAAGGAAGTTTGCGATACGAGCGATATTCCCGGTCCGAAATATACGACACGAACGAAGTCCCAATGTATATATGTGGGGCATCCTTTCTCAACCGGACACCTCCTCCTGCCCAAAATTGGTTTAACTTAAAAAAATCGGGTTGGGCTTAAAGTTTAGCAAATATTGTCTAGTTTTCAGAACCGTTGGGCGGTTTTTGATGTTCAAGATGGCTGACTAAATATGGCGTCCAGAATCAGGAAAAACATAGATGAACAAATTATTTTTTTTTAAATAAATTATAAAAGGGTCAGAAAATCGGAATCTAAGATGGTGGACGCAATATGTTAACGATTATGCTCCTTGGAACTAAATTTCCTTAAATCGATTTGGAAATAGTTACTTGGGGGTTCTTGAGGTCGCTGATTACGATTGTGTGGTCAAAATTCCAGAATTCAAGATGGCCGATTTGCTAACAAAATTTCAGCTTTTAGTGACTGAAATCAACTTGGAAATGATTACACTGCTCTACCGATTGCAGTTCATTCAGTTGTTGTCTTCCTAGAATTTGGGTTCGCTCCCAAACGTTGATCAAGAGAGGTGAGGAGTCGAAACGAAGGCGTCACCAGCTCGAAACTATGGTAGCTACAAAGTGAGCAGTATGCAACCCTTTAAAAGCAATCAATCAACCATTTGCGCCATGTGCGACGCATGAGCATCAATATACATCATTGTGAAGCTCGCAATACGACATACGACCCTAATACGACCCTGACTTCTTTACCTGCTAAACTCACTCATAAAGTGCTAATGACGAACCGAGGCGTGACTACATTTGAGGGAGCAGTGTATTTCTTTGGTCATATCTCATATATAAATGTGGTAGTCTCATGAGCTATGTTTTTGCGATTTTCAAACTTGTCCTTACAAAAGAACTTGTGAAGCTCTGACTCTATGATCTTCAGTTGTTTTTCAAGTTAATATAAGTGAAACTCAGTTTTATTCGCTTTTTCAGTGAGAATAAGCAAACTTCGATGTTAAAGATACTCAATTGTTTCTCTACAGGGTGCAAGTAAAGAATCTTAATCAGCGAAATAGTTTCAAATCAGTTTTGAAATAGTTATTCGGGGGTTTTTGAGGTCGCTGATTGGGATTCTTCACTTGTCGCCTGTAAAGAAACAATTGAGTATCTCTAACACCGAAGTTTGTTTATTCTCACTAAAAAACGAATAAAACCGAGTTTCACTTGAAAAACAACGGCCCTGCTTAAAATGCCTGGTTGAAATCAAATAAAAACCGGATATAAACCGAGTAAATACCCATTTGGAGTCTTATATGGATTGATACGGTTTTTAACCGGACTGTGATTTAAATTTTCGCGTTATACCCTCATCTACCTGGTTCCTATCCGGCGAATGTGATCAGAAATAAAATATTCAAACACAAAAATAAGTCTTAACCAGGGTTCTACCAGGCCTCTATAAGAAAATTCGAAAATACGTTTCTATCCGGTACATACCCGGTCGCTGTTCAATTAGGGTTCTACCCGGACTTTATCAGGTTACTATACGGTACTTTGAATTGATGAGAATCGTTATGAACAAAATCCATCTCTACTCGGTCCCACCCGGTTCCTATCCGACGAATGGAACCAGATATGAAATACAAAACTAAGTTTCAACACGGGTTTAACTAGGTCTCTATAAGAAAATTTGTAAGTGCGTTTCTATCCGGTACATATCCGCTCCCTGTTTACAAATATCTAATTAGGGTTATATCCGACTTTATCAGGTTACCATATGGTAGTTTGAATTGAAATTACCTGCAGAGCTAAATACATTCTCATTTTTAAAAGTGAATGCAGAATTAAATGATCTGGAGTGATTCTCGGACAGATCTTCAAATCTCCAACCCGTTCTTCATCGTGTTTATGAACCAGCTGAAAATGATGCTACTGTACATCAGTTTTGTCTGGATAAATCTAACATTTAAAATATAAAGTTTATAAAAGTTGTAGTTGCTTTTTTTTTAAGAAAATAATTATTTTAAACCTTAAGTGTTCCATTATTGAACAGTTTATTTCGAACGGTTTTGATGAGGTGGCTAGTGTCTGAGAATACGAAAACTTTTCGATCATTGATAGTTGGATGAACAAACCAATTTTTGAAGTTTTCGAACTTTCCACTGCAACCAACTTCTGTCCAAGATTTCCGATTTGGACTATCACCATCGGCGACAACACCATGTACACCCTTGCATCTATACATATTTACATAATAATGTAGATGCGTAACACCACGTTTGTAGTGTTGACAGATTTTGGGCTACTCAATGCGAATTTGGGCGATTAGCAGCCCAATCTGACAACTCTATACGTTTGATTGACAAAGTGACAGCTTTGTGAATTTCATGATAAATTTACCACCTTTAAACGAGATTTTACCTGCATTTTCAAGCATAATAATTGCTTCTAATATGAGGAGTGATAATTGAATCCCATCAGTTGATACAGATACTGTCACCTGCCAGAGACTGACTTATAAAAACAAGACCATGATCTGCTTGCTGACTTATGTCAGCAGTTTCTATTTTGCTATCTCCAAAATCTTGAAGTCCCTTGTAAGACATCGTTTTTACGTCTAAAATTAATCCCTTACGAGTTTCTATCTCATCAGCAAGAAGTAATACGTGTCTTTCAATTTCCGGTTTCGATTCAAAATATTCCTGAAGTGCTTCAAAATAATCAGGATCGAATTCACAGGGAGCTTTTATCATAGACAAATACCTGCAAAAATATATTTCAAAATGCAATATTCGTTTTTAACACGATCAAGATTTCATTTATGACAGGTTGCTCGTTTGATGGTATGTTTTTCTCGTGACGAATTTTAGTTAGTGGTTTTCTCTCCATTTGGGATATTGCTTGTTCCGCTTTTCTAAACTTAGTCTTGTAAATATTTTCACGAAACCTAGCTAGATACAAATATTTTTTCAAAGCTTCACTTCGTTTCTGAAGTATTCTTATATTTGCTCGTTCAATCGATTTGAGGCTAGAAAGATCAATACGTTGTTTCTTGCTCTTCCGAAATCGAATTATTTTTTGTGAAAGAGTCTTTCTCCCTCTTGAGCAGTAATCACAGCAGTCTTTCTTGAAATTATTTTTAGGCAAGAGCATCGAACACATTTTGTGGCGGTGTGTGCCTTCGTTATCAGGATTTATCACAGAAGAATGTACAGGACCCCATTCTTCAGGAATTTGGCATCCTTTGCAGACAACATGTTCATTTATAACTTTTAAGATATTTTCAACGTTTTCACTGTTAAAAATTTTTCTTTTGAAACCAAATTTTTCCAGTTCTATAATCGTTCCAGAAATATGTATTTGTACTGTGCGATCCTGTGTAAGAATTACTGATTTTCTGCAAACGTTTTTAATTTTATTACCCTGAACTTTTATTCCAATCTGTTGGCTAAATTGTACATTTTGATATCTTAAAAAAAATTTTGTCTAGACCAAGAAATTGGAAAAAAATTGAACTGTCGTTTTCTAAAATCATTTTAAAGACTTTATCATCACAAGACGAAGTGCCAGAAGTATGAAAGGCAAAGGATTAATTTTCGAAATATGGGATGGAGTCTAAAGGATGAGCGGAACCTAAATCTTCCTCCACTTCCAACATACGTTGTTTTTTAACAGTTTCATTTTTTCCATTTGAAGCTAATTTTCTTTTCAGTGGTGATTTGTGTGTAGGAAGGATGGGCTTGGAAACATATTTTGGACATCCAGGAAATTGAGAAGGAAGGGCACCTTTCTTCAACCTTGGTTTCTTATATTTGTTCTATACAAAAGAAATATTTAAAAAGTTTTTAGCGAAGAACAAAACTTGTTACACTTTAGAAAAATTGTGATGAAATGAGTGAAACAAACAAATTGATTCTTAATAAAGTGTTAAAGTATAAATTAAATATTGAAATTATCAAATGATGAATTAATTCGATGATTTTTATTAAAATATATAGTTTTTATTAAAATACACAGTTCTTCTTTAATTCTTTTTATTTCTACAAATTTTTTTTTAAATAAAGATATCGTTTTAGTTTAGGATAAAATGTATGAATGATACTTTCTTCATTCATTTATTGAAATTAAACTATTATTTTAATCATTTAATCCTTTGATAATTTGAATCTGTACTTTATTTTTACACTTTATCACATTATCAAGAAAAAAATGTAGATAACCGATGTACCGGTACTCTCGTGCGGTACCACTTATATTTTATATCTTACAAACAGTTTAATAAAAAATTTGGAAACATTAATTGCCAATTATTACATAAACAGCAATAATATTATTACCTTAAAATTAAACAACAATCATTCATTGTAAATATAAATATTTTATATTTATACTTACCACTCCCAGAACAGTGACACCATCCTCTGCAAACGTTTTTCGCTCCCACAAAATATCTTCTTTAAAAAAATGTCTCTCGCACACGCTGTGTTCACTTTTACTACAAAATTTTTCCTTGGAATGACTTTCTTCCAGGCTTTTAGATTTTCTTCACCTTTTGGCGCGTAAAAGAAATGAAATCTTTCGGAACAGCTGTCATAACCTGACTTACATCGAGGAGCAATACACCGTGTTCCACCCATTTTAATTATTTTAGAGCCAACTTTTGTATTAATAATATTTTTTAATTTTCACACTTCGATTTGTAACCCACAAACTCAATTGTCATGGCGAATAATATGAATTAAATAATTTCAAACTAATTTTGCCTATGCTTGTTATGAAAAAACAGGCTGGAAAGACTCTCAGCGCCATCTGCGTTCCGTGCTTCATTTGACGTATTAGTGAACTAACGTCGTTGCAAGAGGCTGATACAAACGTGTTAGAGACCACACAGCCCCGGATAAGACAAATGTAGGAACCGAGTTCGAACATAATATCGAACCAGATAGAAGATGGGTACAATACCGGATAGAAATCGGGGACAAAAACCAGATTCTATTCCCAGAACAATCAGATACGTTCCAACTTCTATCCGGTTCTTATCTGGATTGTACCTGTCATTTTAAGCAGGGTGAAGATCATAGAGGCAGAGCTTCACTTGTTCTTTTGTAAGGAGAATTGAAAATCCAAAAAGCAGAGCTCATGATAACCATATTTACATATAAGGCATGACCAAAGAAATACACTGCTCCCTCAAATGTAGTCATGCCTCGGTTCGTCATTAGCACTTTGTGAGTGAGTTTAGCAGGTAAAGAAGTCTCGGTCGTATGTCCATTGCGAGCTCCACAATGATGTACATTGATGCTCATGCGTCGCACATAACGCAAATGGTTGATTGGTTGCTTTTAAATGGTTGCGTCTGATTGGTTACTTTCCGCGAATGAGTGAACCGACTGAACCACAATGAAACCTGACTTAGGGTACTGCTCACTTTGCAGCTACGGTAGTACCGAGCTGGGTACGTCTTCCTTTCGACTCCTCACCTCCCCTTGTTTAAGTTTGGGAGCGAACCCAAGTTCTAGAAAGACGACAACTGAATGAACTGCAATTGGTAAAGCAGTGTAATTATTTCTAAGTCGATTTCAGTTACTAAAAGCTGAAATTTTTTTAAGTAATCCACCATCTTGGATTGCGGTCTTTTGTCCACACAATCGTAATCAGCGATCTCAAGAACCCCCGCGTAACTATTTCCAAACCGATTTGAGGAAATTTAGTTTCAGGGTGTAAAATCGTTAACATACAGACGCCATATTGGATCCGCCATGTTGAATTTCATAATATGTCATATGGTTCGTCAAAGTACCTATGCAAACACAGAATTTAGACCCAGAAGGAATATTTCAAATCAATTTTTATTTTTTATTTTTAAAACATAATTTTTCAGCTATGTTTTTCCTGATTGTCGACGCCATATTTAGTCAGCCAGCTTGAATTTCAAAATCCGCCCAACGGTTCTGAAGACTAGACAACATTTGCTAAATTTTAAGCTCCAACAAGATTTTTTCAAGTCAAACCAATTTTGGGCAGCAGGGGGTGTCCGGATGAAAAAGAATGCCCCATACATTTATATATATGTATATATATATATATATATTATTTTTCAAAATTGGTTAAGTTTTCAAAATTCATATCATGTTACAATTATTCCTATAAAACTTACATTTTTAAAAATAAAATTTTAATTATGACGGATAGAAAACAAGAATTAAAATATCATAAATTATAACATTCAAAAACAAAGTGAATTTGCGCGTGAAGTGCGCGTTTGTTCCATAATTTTTTTTAAAAAAGGTGATATAACCGGTTTTTTTTACACATTTTACTTTGATTTGGGATGTCTCTAACGTCACTATTTGAATGTGAAGTTTTGCGCTCTTTTCAAATCCACAGTCAAAAATAGGGGTTCCCATTTAAAAAATGGTCTTAACCTTCAATTGACCTTGAAAATTGACCTTAAGGGCGTGTAATACTTTACCATAAGAGCAATTTAGTTTACCCAATTATACATTCATAATAATAAATATTTTTAGCTAATAAGGGTCAACAAACCTTCGTCTACATGAGAGGAAGGTTTATTATTATTTATTATATATTTATTTATTTATTATATATATATATTTAATATTATTATTATTAATGTATAATAGGGTATACTTTATGTACTTGTTTACCATTTCAGAAGCGAAGAGAAACTTATTTACTTAAGATTCTATCAACCTTAAGGGCATGTAGTACTTACCCGATCCCTACCTTACCGATATTAGGTCTACATTTATTGAGATACCACATTGAAAATTTCTATATTTGAAGCTAAAGCCTTCAGGTACGTTTGTCTGGTCCTAAATATTGACATTTTTAAAAAAATAATTTTTTCAAAAAATTGTTTTTTATTTTTACATAAAGTTAAGACCAGACAAACATACATTAGCATATTTTCTTTAATTTTATAAATTTTCATTTTGATATCTTTATAAATGTAGACGTAGCGTTACAGAGAAAAAAATGTCGGTAAGGTAGGGATCGGGTAAGTAATACATGCCCTTAAGGGGTTATATAGACTTGTGTTGGTCGAAAAAATCGAAAATTTTTTATTGCATTTTCTTAAAGAAAATTCTTTTAAGAGTATGTTCTCCAAATTTCATAGAGGTCTGAGCACTAGAACCTATGTTACAGCTGTCAAAAGCGCGCTACCTCCAAGTATTCGAAACTTTAATCGCGATTATCTCGGAATGTGATTTTTCAAAAAGAGCCGTTGCGGTGTCCACGATTTCTCAAAAACCATTTCACCTATCAATCTAATTTTATTCAAGCTTCTTTATAACAATATTATCTCACACTTGGAGGAAGGAATTCCCATTTTAAAGAAAACTTTTTTTTTGGGTCTGAAGAAACTGAATTTTTACACCCCTAAAATCGATTTTTTAAATAAAATTCTTCACCATTTTTGCAAAAATACTTATATTGACAAATCGTTCGTTCAAGTAGAGTAAAATTATATAAACTAAAGAAAGTTCTTGGTTAGATTGATTACGCTCAACGGGCGTAGTGTCTACAAATGTTAATAATTTTCAATCAAATTTGGGATAAAATATCTTGAAACATGTACAAGTAGATGCGTAATGGTTTTTTCTTAAAAAAATTTACCGTATTTTCCAAAAGAATTCGTAAAAAATTTTTTTTTTTTACAATAATAAGTGTATATAACCCCTTAAAGAACACATTCTCATCAGGACACTTGCGCTCCGCGCTCTGCTCTGTTCACCGCGTAACAGATTCAAATAAATCATTAAAAAAACGATTAAAAGAATTATCTTAATTAATTATTATTGGTCTTATAAAAAAATGTTTAACAGCAATTTTATTTGACCTTTTAACTGTTTTTTAAAGTAACTATTTTTTCGTAATATCTTCTCATATTTAAATTTTTTTGCTGAGATATTTAATTTTTTTTAAAAATTTTCTGACAATATTTTTCACGATTAAATAATATATTGCATGACAAGGGTCGAAGATTCGATCCGAGTCATGCATACAATTTTTCAATACATCGCAAATCGAAATTCGACTTAAGATGTCTAGAATTTCATAGGGGGTGTCAGGGGGTCCAGGGTAGAGCTCCGGTGGGGGTTCCGGGGGCAAAGCCCCCCAAAAGGAAAAAAACTACCTCAAAAGAATTAAATTATGCATATATGATAACACATGTGAAAAAATTTTATTTTATTTTTATATTTACTATTAGATTTTACTTTAAAAGAAAACACTGTTTTTTCCAACATTCAATATTGACAGACGCGCTCGATCCTAATGGAAATATGTAAATTGAAGTTGGCTTTAAGATAAGTTGACTCAAAGCTTGCGAAGGATAAAACAATTGAGGTACAGTACATGTAAATGCGTGAGTCTACAGTAAAACACACCGCCATTTAGATTTATCTGTCACTTTCTTTCCTAGAGAACATTTATCTGTCACTTTATTCCCTAAACTAGAAAACTCGATTTTCGACTCGGTTCACAGGCATCGAAAGACGAATTTTCGATTGAGGTGTGATGAAAACGATTTTTCATCACGCATGCACGGAATATGCCATATTTCACATCTGTTTTCCGTGCGCATTGTGGCATATTGCGCACGCCGTGCGAATAACGTGCGTTCTACAAAGGTCGCACGCTGCTCCGTGTTTTAGAAGAAATATCGCACGCTCCGTCGTGTTTCAGTAAGAAAAATCGCACGCTTCGCTGTGTTTTCACGAAACAAACGCACCTAATCTGAAACCTGCTGTGGGGACTTAATGCCCTCTCTTATGAGTCTAATGTACTAAATTTTCTCGATAGAAATTTTCGACGTTATCATCTTCAAAACGTCAACAACAGTATGTTTTGTGTCATGGATGCAACAATTAAGTATAAAAAAATGAAAAATAATATTGATATGATTAATATGAATATTCATATTGATTATATGTAATCATACTTTAATAAAAACGTATTAGATCTAAATGTCATACTTAAATATGTGGAAATAAAGTTAATAATTTGAATAAATTTGAATAAATATCTTGATATTGTTCATTATTATTATTATTTTCGAAAGTATGCATTTTTTTACATTGGGGAAACATAGTCCTGGACTCCCTTGAATTCTCCACTGGCAGCTGAAATTATTTTTCTGATTGGAGTGTTTTTCCTCTCGGGGGGCTCCCCGAACCCTCCTTCGCTCGCGCGGATAAAATACGGACAATGCATATTCCTTGCATTCGTAATGAAAAATAGTGTGTGCAACTTGTGTGGTATAGTTGCATATTCCGTTACTTGGGCGCTCATGGCGCACTCGCTTCGCCCTTGCGCCCGCGTACGCAATATGCAACTATACCTCACTCGTTACACATTGTACTATTTCGTTTTGAGAACGATGATTTAATGCCAATATATTAATATGTAATCAGTCACTAGTGTCAGTATATATTGTGACAGTAATCTCCACTGTAAGGGACTTTACATTTTTAATTACTGTCCAAAAGTGACACCTAACTAAAATCTTAGTTAACGTTTAGGTGCTAGGTATCCTAAGATATTACTCAAAACCGTATCCCGTTAAACCAGATCCAAGATGGTCTGAAAGACCTGAAAAACTGGATCTTCTTAGCTAAATTGGAGTAGGATATCGTGGGGGCGCAAAACAGATCAGACTAACATCCCTGTTAGAAGTAAAAAGATAGAAAGTCTATCTATTTGAATCTTCTTCAATATTCAGAATTGAAATAAAAAGGAAAAATGTATCCAAATGTATCCTTCTCTATCCATGCCAATATATTTTTAACTCTATAGAACATCACACCGCGCGTCGCGCGCCTATATGATTGCTTCATGTTACGCACTTGTGACGATCCCACATGACCATCTCTCTACCAATCAGATCACGAATAAACTGCGGACACTCGACAGGTCATCTATTTTCTTATATAGGACAATAATCTCTTTCCTTTTGAATCTCCTTCGTCTATTCACGCCTATCCACGCCAATATTTTTCTGTCTCTTTTGCAATCCATGGATGCAAAGTGTACACTTGGCAGGGATAGAAAATCTCTAAACTCTTTATCCTTTTCTATCTTTTTCTTTCCAACAGTCTGAGATTATGAATGGTATAAAATGTTAAATACCAACAAGATTTAGACACGAATATCTAATTCAATTCGCAGTATATAAGTAAGCTCTAGATTGAACAGTAGAAGAATGGTCTACTTGACAACCTTTGTTTAGATCAACCTTCCCAGCAATGCCCTTATAACGTTATTACTATCTTAATATTCTTTATCTCCTAGGTTCTTGATATTTCTTCTCAGTGTTCAAAATACTATAAATTTTCAATAACTCATCTTTATATTCTATTATTTAATTTTAACGATTCCTTCAGTTTACTTAATAATTTTATCCCAAGTTGAAATTATTATTGACATTAATCAATAACACGAATCTCATTGGGTTTGATTTTGCACGGTTTGGAGATTGTTATCAATTATTGACCTTCACAACAAATCCAATAGAGCAATCGATAACTTATTTTCATAAACGTTTCTTTCCCTTCAAAATTATATAACTTCAATTCTAATTCTTACTTTCCTAGCATCATTTTATTATTCAGTACTTTACTAATTAACTTTATTTTTATACTATTTCTTTCTCTCAAGAACAAAGTTGATTTATCAAATTAATAATGATTACTTTGTTTTTCTATGCTACTAAATAATAGGTGGACCTCCAAAAGTGGATCGGATTGTAGAGATCGATTCTCACATTCTAATTATTAGCTTACGGAGAAATCTTAGTAAATTTGACCGATAAGCTCCAAATCACGACCTTCAACCTTTTTTCTTTTTTTTAAATCTAAAATCCAATTTAACTACCTTAATTAAAGCGGAATAACAATCCAACCTTCTTATCTAAAGGAATGCTCTTAACCATACAAGATTCTATTTTAATAATTGCCTTTAAGTAGTACTTTCTTATTGAGTAAACTAGAGCTGCTATGTTTATTTCAAAAATCAGTCTTACTTGCCTAACTTAATTGAGCAGCTATCTTGATTGTATAGTTATGAGAACCTATGCTGGGAGTTCGTTTTTACTGTAAAAGAGAATTTTTATATACAGGATTCCCTCAATTAAAGAATTCTTTCTCCATTTTTTTAACACAGTTGACAACCCTGAGCTCCAGTATGAAAAGTGGTTGAAGAAGGTTGTCTTCTGTTCGTTCTTTTATGGATAAAGAAGTTCAATTAAGAAATTCTTGGCAACAATTAGGGATAATTCTTTTTAATTTTGCGTTAAATCACTATAATAAACACACTTTATTGATTCTCACTATGAATTTTGTATGGTTCTGTCCAACCAAAACCAAAAGATTATCCTCACCACAGAAATACCTGCGATGAAGAGCCAAGGCGCGAACGTCTTTTCCCTAAAATGGTTTCGCCAAGACTCGTCTCTCTGAAATTCACACTGAGCTCCTTGAGCATGCCGAACCTTCAATTCCCCCACTTAACATTCATAATTGCTCGCGCAAATATCGATTAGTTTAGCACTCAGGAGTGTAGCTTCGCTGATTCTTCCTAGTTCTTAAATTTTAAATTAATTAATTAATTTGAATCGCTTCACCCTTAAGCCTGATCGTAGCCAACATGAACAAGATCTCACTTTCGTTACAGATAAGAAAAAATAAGCTAACAAATGGAATAAACAATAATTTTCCACCCAGCCCCCAAGGCGGAGACCGCTTTTTGAATTTTGACTCCCGCCTAGAACTCTCAAAATTTATCTCTTAACTTTTCACTGGTGTCAACATGAATAAATCGACTGATCCTGTAAGAAAGTATGGAACTCACGCTGACAAATAAAATCTTCGCAACTCACAGTGACGAATAGAAAGTACGCAACTCGTTGTAGCGGATAGAAACTAAGTAGATTCATTTTTTCGGATTTTTAATTACCATCGAAAACTTTTTGAGTGTATTAAAAGTCGTGATAAAAATGCTTCAATTCTTATATGCATTGATGTAAAGCGTCCTAATTGGTGATAATAATTGTTAATACTAATTACACTTTCAACACGGTCTTCTAAAATATTAGAGTTTATGACTTACTTAGTTCCTATCCGCTACAGCAAGTTGCTTACTTTCTATTCGTCACTGTGAGTTGCGTAGATTATATTTTTTAGCGCGATTTACGTACTTTCTTAGGGCGCATGAATATTCCCCAAATTTGAATTGACATAAATTTCATTTCACCTGAAACGAAGTTACCTAAAAATCATTGATTATAATTTTTATTTATTCTAATTTATATTTACCCGAATAAGCATTTGACATAAATTTTATGTATCCGAATTTATTGTTATTTCACATTCAGCCTAAATTTTATTTATCCGAAATTCCATTTGTGATAATTTTGATGTAGGCGAATTTCTGTTTGTCATAATTCTTATTTTTCCTAATTTCTATATCAACTAATTTTGATGTGTCCGAATTTCCATTTGCTATAATTTTTATTTGCCCGAATTTTTATTTGTCATAATTTTTATTTACCCTAAATTTCATTCGACCAAATTTCCAAGTACCCGAAATTCGATGTGCCATAATGTGCATGTAACAGAAGTTTCATTTGTCCTGAACGATTTCCGGTTCTCATGTCGTTGTTTTCCATATATATGAATTTGGTAAAGTTGATAAGTCAGAAGAGGATGGTACTGTGTCAGTTCTATCATGCAAAGTATAATACGCGCGAAATTTAAAAAAAGAAATTACATAAATTGGATATTTCAAAATTACGGCAAATGAAAATTATGTACAATAACAATAAGGGTGCATAGAATTTGTCAAATGTTTATTCGAGTTAATAGAAATTACAAAGAAAAAATTTGTCGCTTACACTTTAAGAGACTATTTGAAGATTCGTGGACAGAAAATAATATCGGAGAAAGTCTTGAAAAGTTTCAATGACTTTTAGGAAATAGTATAAAAAAGTCGAATAACTTTTAAGAAATAGTCGAAGAAAATATGTCGCGCATTTATTATAATACAGTATTTAAAACCCTGAGCAATCTTTCCTAAGAATTAATAATCTTGTCTTCTAAAATTTTCTCGATAGTCGAAGTAAATGATGCGCAGAAACGTAATTCGTAGCATCGTGGTCTCGATCGGTTTTCTGCTATTGTGATAATTATGCTTAGGTTTCTTCTTGTTTTTATTTATTTTATCTATTTTGTCTTGTATGCAACTAATTATTATAACACTGAAAGATTTTTTGAAAATTATGTTGAAACCATAAAAAAACTTTTGTCTCAGGATGTCAGACTTGAAGAATAAAGTCGGCACTGCCTCCAAATGCAGAATGTGAACCAAATATTTCACAAAAGTCTTCACGAGGTATGCTGCGAGTGTTTATATAAAATTGCGTGTCTGTAGTGTACAGTGTTAAATGTAAGTTCATGTTAGATTATATAAGTAATGTAAAAGTGAAAAATAATTAACTAGAAGTGCAGGATCACAGAAAATAATATTTTCCTTTTTACACTATTCAACATTTTCTTCGACTGTCGCTTAAAATTTCAACAACTGGCTTAGAGAATATAAAATCTGCTTGATAAAACCCACAGTGTTTTAAATTTTTTGCGACTGACACTTAAACTCAACTTCTCAACTTTTAAACTCACTTTCTCAACTTTTGTATATATTTCAGACGATTTTCTATTATTTTCTTGAACATGAGTGCAATTAATCGACTTTCTGACATCCACGAGTATTACTTCATTTTAGATGAAATAAAATTTATGTCAATTGAAATTTGGGTAATATTCATGCGCTCCGCTTACTATTTGACCCCATTATTATCTTTGTATCGCTAAAATGCTTTTATTTCATTTTATAATACTATTTACCAGGTGTATAAGCTTAAATTCGCTGTTTTTTAGGCAAAAGAAAGTCCTTTTTTTTGCAGAAAATAAAATAAACTTTATTCAAAGTATTTTCCCTCGCTTGCTATACATTTTCCACATCTCTCGGGAAATTTGTGTATACCACGCCAAACAAAGTCTTTATCTTTCGATGCAAACCACTCGTCAAGCCATTTTCCGACGTCTTTGTACGAATCGAAGTGTTTTTCAACGAGCGCGTGACCCATCGACGGAAACAGGTGGTAATCAGAAGGGGTCAGGTCTGGTAAATAAGCGGGATGAGGCAGCATCTCCCAGTTGAGTGTTTTCAAGTAGTTTTGGACCATTTTTGACGTGTGCGATGGGGCGTTGTCGTGAATAAAAATCAGCTTTTCATGTCTTTCTTCATAATCCGGCCTTTTTTCACGCAAAGCACGGCGCAATTTGATTAGTTGTTGGTGGTAGCGGTGAGCATCGACAGTTTCACCAGATTTAATAGCTCATAGTAAACGACACCCTGCTGATCCCACCAAACGCACAGCATCGTCTTGCGTCCAAATCGATTAGGTCTTGAGAAAGAAGTTGATGGTTGTCTCCAGTCACCACACAATGCAGAAACGACTTTCTTTTGTGTCTAGCAAGCAAGATTTCACATGTGTTTTGGCGTCGCTCCATCTGCCTATCGTTCAGTTCATGAGGTACCCATTTTCCCATTTTTTGGATCTTTCTCAAGGCATGTAAACGCATGGAAATGGCCGGTTGAGTAACACCTAACTGTTCGGCAAGCATTTTTTGTGTTTGTGTATCGTCCTCATCCAAAAGAGCCTGTAATTCATGGTCCTCAACTTTTTTGGGCCGATTTTCACGCTTCTTGTCACTCAAGTCAAAATGACCGTCTTTGAACCGACGAAACCAGTCTCTGCTAGTTGTTTCCGATAAAGCACTGTCATCATAGGCCTCCACAAGCATTCGATGTGATTCGGCAGTCGATTTCTTCAAATTGAAGCAAAAAAGTAGAGCTTCCCGCAAATGCTCCTTTTCTGGCACAAAACTAGACATGATTACTCAAGGAAAAATTTATGTTTTATAAAAAAAAACTGACTATGTGCATTGATTTATGTAGACAGGTGTCGAACTCACACAAAAAAAGCATGGCGTTTCTATTGTAGCTAAATATGTTCACTACCGCTATCTCTGAGCAAACAGCGGATTTAAGCTTATACACCTGGTAATTAAAAACTAAGCTTTAAATATTCAATTTATTTCAATTTGAAAAATTAATGTATGTGAAAAAGACCTCCATTAGTTCATTTTTATGTGGGTGATATTTGGAAATTCAAATAATGAAACTGAGGAATGATATCTAAATTTTTATTGAAAAACAAGAAGAAATTGATTTCCTTTTGGAATACATACGATGCACTCATTTTGTGAAGAACGTTCTAGTTAATAAGAAATTGCAAAAGAGGTCGCGGATAGAAAAAGATAGAATCCCAGTAGGCAAAAAGACATTGTCATCCTGAGGATGTCCTAAAGGCATCCTAAGGACGCCCATGTTAGTCCAATTAATGTCCAAAAGATAACTCATGTCTTAAAGACGTCTTTTTGCCCACTGGGATGAAGGATAGAAAATTAAGGATTGAAACGGATACGAAATATATTTTATGAAGAACGGATTAAGGGGTTAGTACTAAAATTTTCATCTTTTTTTTTAAAGAATTTTTTTATCGGATTAAAATTTATATTACAAATCCTAACTTTTCACACATGTTTATAGATACTAGCACATCACACCGCGCTTCGCGCGCCTATATAATTACTTCACGTTACACACTTGTGACGATCCCACGTGACCATCTATTTTAAAAACCGGCGTGCATGATTCAGAGACAACTATTGGACCGATCTGGCTGAAATATAGTTTATTTTGTTCTACACATGTTTCGCTGTCGCATGAATCAGAATAATTGAAATCCGAAAAAAAAAGAAATACAAAATGGCCGATTTGAAAATTTTTCACCTTTTTTTTAACCATAAATTGTTAAAAAAAAGGGCTAAATATTAATCAATAATTATTATTCTGGTTCATGCGATAGCGATACATGTTTAGAATAACATATCCAAATTTCAGCCCGATCGGTCAAATAGTTTTCTCGGAATCATGCACGTCAGGTCGAAAAACGTTGTTTCGAGAAAAATGCGTTTAGTTTTTGATCTAAAATACAGGGTGATCCATTTTAATCTACATGTATCTTCTGAAATACTTTATTTACGAAAAAATGGTTTAGACAAAAGTTTACCAGGATCGAGAGGGCCATTTAACTGTACCATCAATTTTGACCCTGAGTTCAATTTTCAAGGTTATTTGCTTCAAACGCGCGCCAAATGCACATTCGGCGCGTTTGAGATGCTTACGTTATTTTACGTTTGTCGATCTGTTCTCAATATTTATGACCAAAATAACGATTAATCCAACAATTCTACATATATTTATTATAAGAATTTGCACTTTTTAGAAAATCAGTTTTTCAAAAATGTTCTTTGGTACTAACCCCTTAAAGAGTATATAAGAAATGATACAAATTGATAAATTTTAAATCCGTGATAGGTGACAGGAATAAATCTTAGTAGTTCCCTGATAGATAAGGATTGAGTCGCGGGTAAAAAATGAAGGATTGAAGCGGATAAGTATAAAAACGGATAGTAATGCATAAATACGGATACAAAAAAAATTAAGACGGATAGTGACATCGGATAAGATTATGATTCAAACGGATAGATGTATAGCCAAAGGATACATACGGATTGCCGGGTATTAAAAAAGTATCCAAACGGATAATGGATACATGACGGATTAAAACGGATAAATTTTCAATTCCTTACTTCCCGCAGAGATATGTCCATGATAGCGGTACCCCTAACGCAGATTGCATGACAAAGAGGCGCAGACAAAACTAAAATGTGTGCTTAAGGGCATGTATTACTTATCTGATCCCTACCTCACCGACATTTTTTTCTCTGTAACGTTACGTCTACATTTATTGATGCAACATTGAAAATTTCTATATTTGAAGCTAATGCTTTAAGGTACGTTTTTCTGGTCCAAAATATTGATATTGAACCTACACCTACTTTAGCATATTTTCTTTAATTTTATAAATTTCCAATTTGATATCTTTATTATCGTAGACGTAGCGTTACAGAGAAAAAATGTCGGTAAGGTAGGGATCAGGTAAGTAATACATACCCTTAAAAGGAAAAGTCAAAGAAAAAAGTCGTCGTTAAGAGGTACAGTCACGAAAAAAGCTTGATCAAACGATAGAGTGCAGAGTAGTAATTTTCGGGTGATATATTCAAATTCCATGTAAAATTCTCGCTCACGTTTATCCGAAAACTGGGTTATTACAGATAATATAAAAATAGTCTGGAATTTTTTTCGATTCAAATGTTTTTATATAATTTAAAAATAATCCAAAATAATGTTTATCTAACATTGTGCGAATTTGATTATTTAAAATGTTTGCGAAGAATTTACTTGAAAAATAATAATTTTTTTATTAAAATAACACAGCCCCACAAAAAAGTGTTCAGTGCCAAAAAAAGCGATCTATATAGCGTTGTAGTATTGGTCGAGACTAATCGAAATCCAAAATTTTGGAATTTTCTGCTTACTAATTTGTTTAGGTTAGTAAGTTGAAGTAAGGTCCCGTCAATTGTGAGAATGAGACTTCGCTGATACAGGCCGTAAAAAAATCAGCCTTCGAGGCAGTATATCACAATTTTATATCAATTTATTGAGTTTTTTTAAGAGATTAGTGTTAAAGGACAACGTCAGGGATCAATTCTGACAGCTAATTCGAATTCAGTGCATCAAAAAACTGATTTTTTTTTATTCAACTTACCCCAGAAATTAAGGTTGTATTTAAAAAATTCGTTCAAGAATAGAATTTTTTAAAAAAGAGCTATATTTAAATAGAAGGATGATGTATATGGGTCATACCATTTCAAATTTACAACCAAAATTTTGATTGCGCTGAAATTTTTTTTTTTTATAGACAAAAAGAAAGGACACGTATTTTTTTTCAATATGATGTTGATAATTTTCGAGATATCGAGTTTTCAATTTTTCGATCCAAAAAAAACAGGTTTTCTTATTATACTTCGCAAATCGCCTATTTTTCAAATAAGGATTTGAAATTTTAGGACGAAATGTGCAATACGGTTTACTTGAAAGTGCACATTTGAATGGTCAAAATTTCATTTGTTGAGTAATAGTTATTTAATAATTTTTTAAACAATTTGAAATATCTCAAAAAAGTTATCTCCGATTTCAATGAAATTTTCTGTAATTTGTTATTATAGTGTGTGGAACATTGTCCAAAATTAAAAAGTGGGCAACTCAATACTTTATTTAATATGATTATTTATATCGCGAGCGAGCTGAGTGGCGCGCGCGAGCTGGGTGGCTCGGGCGAAGAACGTCAAAGAAATAATAATAGACTCCAGGCAATTGCATCTTAATTATTATTACAGTATAACGATACAACAAATTTGAGTACCTGGTATGGTTTTACAACCCTCAAAACGTTGTTTCAGAAAATCAGCTGCTTCATCCTAAGATTCTTGTTTGTATAAGCAATAGAAATATTTGACTTCGAAGGATCGCGTTGGACCCATTCATACAACTCTAATGGAGTTGTGATTTGATCATTAGAGAATCTTTGGAGACTAGCTTTTCTAGCTTTTCACTTGAACGCCCCGCCTGCTTCGTCGCAAGGACTCTTGCCATGAGCTGTGGCTTAAAAATGCCATACTGCAAAACGATCAAAGTCTTTTTCATGATAATAAATTGTCGCAAAGTGTTTAGAATTGTTGAGGGGCCCCATCGGAAAAATAAATACGATTCTTTTTTATTGGACGAAAGTTCGAAAGAAATTCATTAAATATTTTCAATGAATTTCTTTCGAGCTCCATCCATTCAACTCCATTAGAGATGTATGTATGAGCCCAACGCGATCCTTCGAAGTCAAATATTTCTATTACTTATATGAACAAGAAATCTTAGGATGAAGCAGCTGATTTTCTGAAACAACGTATTGAAGATTGTAAAACCATACCAAGTATTCAGAAAATCCACTATATCGAACCGATAGGGGATTGCGAGCTCAAAACAAAAATTTATTCTCGCTGTCCAAATTTCAAGACTGTCAGCTTCTTACGTTCATATAAGAAAAAGCAATCATAAAAAGTGTCGATTTAATGTTTATTTGTTCTCAAATTTGTTGTATAGTTATACTGTAATAATAATTAAGATGCAATTGCCTGGAATCTAATATTATTTCCTTGACATTCCTCGCGCGCGATAGAAATAATCATATTAAATAAAGTATTGATCTGCCCACTTTTTAATTTTGGGACAATTTTCCGCACACTATAATAACAAATTACAGAAAATTTCATTGAAATCGGAGAAATTTTTTTTTTTTAGATATTTCAAATGGTTTAAGAAATTGTTTAATAACTATTACTCAACAAATGGATTTTTGACCATTCAAATGTGCATTTTCAAGTGAACCGTATTGTACATTTCGTCCTCAAATTTCAAATCCTTATTTCAAAAATAGGCGATTTGCGAAGTATTATAAGAAAACCTGTTTTTTTTTTTATCGAAAAATTGAAAACTCGTTATCTTGAAAATTATCAACATCATATTGAAAAAAAAATACGTGCCCTTTCTTTTTGTCTATAAAAAGAGAAAAAAAAAAGTTTCAGTGCAGTAAAAATTTTTGTTGTAAATTTGAAATGGAATGATCCATATGAGAGATTCGAAGTCAGAAATATCAAAGTTGTTAGCCATATGGCGATTTTCTTTAAACTAGGGGAAATAATAGTGTTAGGTAGGTGAGACATTGTACTAAAATATTTTTGAAAATATTTCAAAATTGTAGAAATTACGTCACTTTGATTTTTTTTTCAAAATACTTCAGCTCATACATTTTCTAATCGATTTTAACAAAATTTATAGGTCTTTGTAGAATTTAGTGCACTTCTTTCTGTAAAAATTTAGAAAAGAAAAATTCAAAATTTCATTTTAAAAAATTCAAAACAATATTTGATATTGATTTTTCATTTCGAGCTCGTATATTTTTGTACCTTTTCTCATACAAATTATACTTTATGATTTTATCCTTGATTTAAAAAAAAAACACTTTGTAGCCTCTTCTGAAGCGTGCACGTCCACTATCCCGTGCAGCGGCCGATTCAAGATGCTTAAAGCGAATTTAGTCATAGATGTTTATGTTATTGTCGTTTTTTTGCTTAGTTTCTTCAGTTTATCGTGATGGAGCCTACCAGGTCACTAAATATTTTTTTAATATGAGATCATAGGAAACTTATATTAATTCCATGACTCTGCCAGTCATTCGCTGTTATAATCCTTTTAACAGAAAGGGTCATTGGATAAAATGTGGTAAAGCAAAACTTCGCCGAGTTACAAAATTTATTTATACTAAGAACAAATTATGTGCGGAAAGTGTAGGGAAATACATTTGCTAATTTGTTCCTAGTGCAAGTATATTTTGTAACTCGGCGAAGTTTTGCTTTACCACATTTTATCCATTAAACTTTTTTGTTAAAAGAATTATAACAGTGAATGACTGGCAGAGTCATGGTATCCTATTATAAAAAGAACATACTTTCAGCTAACTTCATAGCGTTACCTCAATTTCTGACGTCAGCATTACCACTGGTTACGCATGAAGTGAGCAGTAAGCCTAATGACGTAAAATATTTCAAATACGAAAAACGAAATTGGACTCGTAAATATAAATTTCATACGATTTCATATTAAAAAAATATTTAGTGGCCTGGTAGGCTCCATCACGATAAACTGAAGAAACTAAGCAAAAAAACGACAATAACATAAACATCTATAACTAAATTCGCTTTAAGCATCTTGAATCGTCCGTTGCACGGGATAGTGGACATGCACGCTTCAGAAGAGGCTACAAAGTGTTTTTTTTTTAAATGAAGGATAAAATCATAAGGTATAATTTGTATGAGAAAAGGTACAAAAATATACGAGCTCGAAATGAAAAATCAATATCAAATATTGTTTTGAATTTTTTAAAATGAAATTTTGAATTTTTCTTTTCTAAATTTTTACAGAAAAAAGTGCACTAAATTCTACAAAAGACCTATAAATTTTGTTAAAATCGATTAGAAAATGTATGAGCTGAAGTATTTTGAAAAAAAAATCAAAGTGACGTAATTTCTACAATTTTGAAATACTTTCAAAAATATTTTAGTACAATGTCTCACCTACCTAACACTATTATTTCCCCTAGTTTGAAGAAAATCGCCATATGGCTAAAGACTTTGATATATCTGATCTGGAATCTCTCATATACCATCAAATTTTTTAACCTTACCGATGCGGAGATAATTAATGTTAAAGTTGACCACTTTAACATTTAATTCATGAGGAATGCATAGGCACTCCACATTTTCATTATTAGTAATTAAATGCTCTGGTAGAGAAGTTTAAAATATGATAGTTTTTGTGTTGCTTCAAAGTACAAATTAAAAATAAATCAAAATGTTCACCACGTATTTTAATAAATAATCTAATAAAATACATTGAAATTTTAGTAATTCTCAAATGGATAAACGTAACCGTATCGCGATCTGGCAACACTGTTCCCTTTTAAGAGGATAATATCTCTCTTATCTGTTATAGTTACTCGATACACCTGACATTTTTTAAACTTTTAACCCTTTTAACAAAAATCGTTGACATCAAGCTGTTCAAAGTTAAAATTTCGTTGTTGCAAGATCTACGAGCCTGCCGCTAGCATACCAGTAGTGACTATACGTATACACATATAGGTACTATTAATTCTATGCCAGCAGTGTCTCCAAATCGTGGGATTTTTCGGCCCCCACCACGGTTCCCCGTGGGAGCAAAACATTCAAACGTAGCGTGTCGGTGAAAAGTTCATGCTTCACGCTGCGTACATTACATGAAAATGCACGAAGTTTGTAGCCGAACTAGCCCGAACTGACGACCAGACGACCAGTTTCTCCGGCTATTTGGCTATTATTTGAGTTTCAAGCTGATTTTCTGCTTTACGGAAATTCACGCGTTGACAACCAAAATAAAGTCTTCTGCTATACTATACATGCGATGAAATTTAGGAAGACTAATGATAATGATCATGATTATGTTATTCAGGTATTTTTTATGAATATTTCAGGTAATTCAATTCTACAGGATATTATATTTTAATGAACTTTAGATTCGTAAGTTAAAATATATTGAATATATTGTATGAGCTTTGAGGTTAGGTCAATATCACGTGTTTTCGTTTTACATTGTTTCTGATATATTTTTTAATTGATTTTAAATATTGTGAATTAAAAATTGTAATAAATGATAATTATTTTTTATTTCTTTATTTAATCATAATTTTTGCTATGTAAACACCTCTGATAATGTATATCTTAACTTTCATTCTATTTATCAT